>VDFB02274571.1:0-20137 GCA_007258455.2 Sequoia sempervirens
GTAAGATCGATTATTCTCTATATGATGCATTTCCCTATTAAATAAAATCTTATTCAAGCTTTTCTCACAAAAATAATGAAGATTTTGTGTATTTCTGAGCTCGACCATTACATAGGCCACGACCATGCTATTAGTATTCTTCTATTTTTGCAAAAAATATCGTTATGGGCTCAACCCATGATGTGCAAGTGATATCATTGTTAAATGAATTTTTTTTTTTGAATGACAGTTCTTCATTTTTTGGGTTTTCAAAACCCCTCATGGCCGCGGGCTATAGCTTCGGTTTCTTTATTTTCTGGGAGCTCCATTGTTTGTATGAGCTTGAACCCTTGTTGTTTCCTCCTACGATTGCATTTTGTGACAAAACCCTAAGTGGGTATTTGATTTTGAAGAGATAAACTCTCTTAGGTTGCGACCATGAGAGCACTGGCTAGGATTTCTATGCATTTCTATTTCTCATGCTTTCACTTAAAACATGTATAAGCACTTGTTACCTCATTTTCTAGGTTTATTCATCCATCATGGCCACAACCATTGGCTCTATTATCTGCACTTAACACTGGCATGGTCCACCGGTAACAAGCTCAAAACTCTTGATTTGCTTTGTATTTGTGTTTGGAACACATTTTTCCTAAATGAGTATCATCTTTTGTGAAAGAGAAATGGATCTTAGGCCATGGCCATGAGAGTTTAGTTGAGCTTGTTTGTATTTATTTATGAGCTCGACATACTTTACTTTATGCATTTTGAAACATTTTAATGGAAACTATGTTAAATCCTTCTTGAAGGATCAAACTAGGTATTATGCATTTTCTTCATTTTGAAACCCTAGTTTCTTGTAGCATAAGCACACTGTTCTTAAGAAGCAAAAGAATTCACTATATGTGCTCATTATTTTGACTCGATTTTCTTACTTTCATAATGCAAACTTCACTTCACTCAAAATTTTACTTAAAGATGCAAGCTGGTATGTATTGCTCCAGTGACATCTTGTATTCTTTCTATTCAATGAAACTCAACTTTATTTGATGTCACTTCACTTGCTTATTAGACAAAATGCTTTCCCATTCCTTTATGCACTTTCTCATTTCGCCTTTAGATATGGCTTCCATACACTTACTTATATCTAAATACATTGTATATTGATATGTTTGTTTCATTTAATGCCATACTTGCACTCAATCATCATGATACTCCTATAGGTTACTTTGACACTTTTCATCTCTTATTTCATGCACTTGAATACTCAGAAAAATGCATATCCAACTTCATATCTTAATGCAACAATGCAAATGAGATTTTCCCCTTATGTTTGTAGCATCAAAAGTACTAAAACAAGCTTAAATTTTGCACATATACCTTCATTAATGGTGTTGTTTTACATCATATTCAATCAAACACTTAATGCATTGTACCTAGAGTCAACCATGCATCTTTTTCATCATTCTCTACTTTCAAAAGTTCACTTGCAGCCACTTGCAGACTCCCTGATGAAACCAAAACTTTCTTTGGCACTCTTCATGCATTTTTATTTTCTTGGGAAACAACAATTGATGTAATATTATTCTTTGCATTGAATATTTTGAAATATAAGCACCTGATGATGATGATTGGAAGCTTCTTCATTTGATTCAGTTATCACTTGATTTACAATTAGGACATTATGTATGCTTGTTCACTATCACATTTTGTGATGATGCATTTGATGATAATTCACTTGAGAAAATTATCCTCTATGATTTTGAATTCATTGCACTATCAGACTTGACTATCCTAGATGATCACTTTCTTGAGCTTTCATGGAACTTGGATGCACTCCTTTAGATGCTTATCTCTTTGAGAAATATTGAGTTGTTCCCTCTCTAAAAACCCTCTATGGAATGTTGAGGGGAAGTATGCCAGGTCTCAATGCTTGGGGGAGCCCATTTTACACCACATGCTTTATGATATTCAAAACAAAACAACAACATGGATTTTCCTATACCTGAATAAGAAACAAACAATGTTAGATTAAAACGGTAAATTTAGAAGTTTCTCTTGATGCTTTCTCCTTGGTATTTTCTTGTACTCCTCTTGCTCTTGCTTAGTTGATTCAATGCATCATAAACAATATTCTACATTACTGTTGATGGATCATGTAGGAATGTTCATAGTCTGAGCTCTAACAAAATTTTCATCCACTACAGGTTCACTTGGAGCACAAAAGCAAAAAGGATGCAAAACTCTGAAGTTAACTCGAAGACACCATCAGGTGATGACGATTATGTTCTTTCTTACATGCTCTTTCTCCTTTTCAAGCTTTAGTAGCGTAGAATATTCTTTGTGATTCATTGTCCAACTACTCCCATGGCTTGTGTGGGACACTTGATTCTCCTTTTTACTCCAGTGAATACAAAAACAACATTTGTGAAATACTTGTTCAATTCTGCACTTTTCTTTTCTTGTAAACAATGTATTGAACATTGTGAATGAATGGCAGAATGAAAGCACTTATTTTACTTTTTATGCAATACGCAATGCTGAAAAATAATGAATAGCAACTAAAACACATTGCACTTCTTAAGAACTCAACAATTCAATTATTTGCAATGGTTAAGACATCTGCAGGAACAAACTAAAATTCTTCACCTTAAAATGAACTTGCATAACCAGCTCTGTCAATTTAAGCTTGTGAAAAATTGATAACAATAGCCATTTTAGTATTTTTTGTGAAATTATCACTTTCGGGTTCGTATGAGAGACTAGCACGCCTCTGAGAATCTAGCGCATCGCGCTGTTGTCTATATCCTGCGCTAACATCCTTTGGCCAAGAGCTTGTCAGTTTGTCCAGAAAACCTCTATGACCTACTCTTTCAGAATCTGAAACTCTTGCTTCTATTCCTGAGATAGTTTGGGGTAGATCACCCCGTGAGGCTCTCTGAATGAAGAGAACTCATGATTAGCGAATCTTCCTTCTCTACACAAAGATACCCGAATTGCCAAAAAACCAAGGGCCATTTTGGACTTCAAAATTGTAATATAAAACAAAGCTAAAATGAATCAAGAAGAAGCCAATATCCATAGGTTCAATGGTGGGGAGAGGAAAATTGCTCCACGAAGATTTAACTCACTAGCATCAACATAGGAATCAAAAATAAGAAAATCCACATGCTCGTCAAAAAATATCACATCTACATCCTTGATTGAAATAGGGGAAGAAAGAGGTTTTGAAGCAGGAAAATCCATAGGCACTAGAGGTGGAGACAGAGGAGACCTAACTGGATTAGGGTTATCCTTTTTTATTTGTTCTAAATAGAAGGTATTGCAGGTATGATAAGGGTTTGATCTATTTTTGCAAGCCAAAAGAGCATCTACATCTAAATTTGGGGAAGTCACCGAGAGAGAAGAATCAAGAGATAGCAAAAGGCCATCCTTGGGAAGGGGAAAATCCATTCCAAGGGGATCAAAACGCGTAGAATCCCTAGATGCACCAGGCTATGAAGTCAATGTTTTTCCAAGGGATCACAATGAATATCTCTCTCGTCCAAACCTCGACACCTCCTCTCCGCTAGCCAATCGATTATGATCTTATCAACTCTTAGAAATCCTTAGTCCTAAGATTTTGGCCTTCTTCCACACTCTAGCACCAAAACTATGCATGTTGTGATCCTGGCTTAGGCCACCTCTCATGCAAGGCGCCAACACATCCTCACACTGCTCCTCCTCGCGTGTGCACATCATGCCATTTTTTAGTTTTCTAAATACATCATAACTATATTCTAAATAATTTTAATATGACTAAAAATAAGTTAAAATTTACATATATAAAAAAATAATATATTTGATATAAGTATGCTTAAAATAAAGCATTTTCTAATTAAAATAAAATTTACATTTAAAGTTACTATATTAAAATAAGTTATGATTTATTTAAAACAATTTTAAAGGTGATTAATTTAAGCTATTTTACTATTGAAGAAGTTGCTTTTAAATTAAAATAAGTCATTTCTTTTAAATTTTTTAGTATAAGTGTAATGGTGAGATTAGTATACCTTTGCCAATTTTTTTAGTTTAGTGCTTATTTTTAAATCCTACTTTGTATAGATAATGAGATTATATTAAATCCTTTAAACTATTTTTTCCAAGAAACATTATACATTTGTATATGGGTGTTTGGGTTTAGGTTAGTTTTCAATTAAGGTTAAGGTTCAATTAGGGTTACAATTAAATTAAGGTTTAGGGTTAGGGTTAGATTTCAATTAGGTTAGGATTACTATTAGGGTTTTAATTTAATGAGGGTTAAGGTTCAGTTAGGGTTACTATTAGGTTTAAGGTTAGGGTTCAATTAGGTTTAACGTTCAATTAGAGTACAATTAGAGGTATGATTAAATTAAGGTCGGAGTTTAATTATGGTAACAATTAAGATTGGGGTTACAATTCAGTTAGGGTTAAACATGGAATTAGAGTTAGGTTTGGGGTTCAAATATGATAAGGGTTATTATTAAAGTTTAGGGTTCAAGTAGGATAGAGGTTAGGGTTAGGGTTATAATTCAATTACGATAAGGGTTCAACTAGGGTTATGGTTTAATTTAGGGTTAGTGTTCAATTAGGTTTAGGGTTAATATCAGGGTTATAGTTTAATTATGGTTCAATTATGGCTAGGGTTAGGGTTATTTGATAAAACTTGGGGTTGGAGTTATATTTTGGGGTTTAAATAGGATTAAGATTATGATCTAGTTTAGAGTTAGGGTTCAATCAAGGTTAAACATGGGATTAGGGTTAGGATTGGGGTTCAAATACAATTAGGGTTAGGGTTCAATTTTGGTTATGATTAAATTAGGGTTAGACCTCAATTAGAGTTCAATTAGGGTTCAATTGGGGTTAGGTTTAGGGTTAGTATTAAGATTAGGATAAGGATTAGTGTTAGTGTAAAATTAGGGTTAGGGTTACTATTAGGGATAGATTAGGTTTAGGTTTAGGGTTAGGGTTAGGGTTAGAGTTTAATTAGACTTTAATTATGGATCAATTAGGGTTATAGTTTAATTAGGATTAGAGTTAAATTATGGTTATAATTTATTTAGGGTTTAGGGCTATGGTTAGACTCTAATTAGGGTTAGGGTTCAATCAAGATTCAATTAGGATTAGGGTTAGTATTAATGTTCAATTAGGGTTAAAGATTGATTAGAGTTAGGGTCCAATTATGGTTAAGATTCAATTTGAATTTTGATTAGAGTTTTGATTAGGGTTAATATTAGAGTTAGGGTAAAGGATCAATCAGGGTTAGGGTTCAACTAGGGTTTAGGGTTAGGATTATAATTCAATTATGACTACTTTTTAATTAGGGCTAAGGTTCAACCAGGGTTACCATTAAGGTTAGGGTTATGGTTTAATCATGATTCAATTAGCTTTAGGGTTATCCAATAAAGCTTGGGATTAGGGTTAGTTTTGGGGTTTAAATAGGATTATGGTTACAAATAAATTATGGTTATGGTTAGATTAAGCATAAGGGTTACTCCTCAATTAGGGTTAGGATTTAATTACGATAACAATTAAGGTTAGGGTTAGGGTTAGGTTTGGGATTCAAATATAATTAAGGTTAGGTTTAGGGTTAGGGTTCAATTAAGGTTTTGGTTCAATTAGGGTTAGGGTTTAATTAGGGTAAAAATTTACTGAGGGTTTAGGGTTAGGTTTAGAGTCTACTTAGGGTTAGGGTTCAATCAATATTCAATTAGGGTTAGGATTAGTATTAGGGTTTAATTAGGGTTATAATTTGGTTAGATTCAAGGTACAATTAAGGTTAAGGTTCAATTTAGATTATGATTAGGGCTTAATTAGGGTTACTATTAGGGTTATGGTAAAGGTTCAATTAGGGTTAGGGTTCGACTAGGGTTTAGGGTTTAATTAGGATAAACATTAGGGTTAGGATTATAATTCAATTATTCTTATGTTTTAATTAGGGTTAAGGTTCAATCAGGGTTACAATAAAGGCTATGGTTAGGGTTTAATCGTGGTTCTATTAGCTTTAGGGTTATCCAATAAAGCTTGGGATTAGGGTTAGTTTTGGGGATCAAATAGGATTTTTGTTACAAATCAATTAAGGTTTAATTGGGGTTATGGTTAGGTTCAATAAGAATAAGGGTTACTACTCAATCAAAGTTAGGGTTTAATTATGGTAAAAATTAAGGTTAAGGTTAGGGTTGAATTATAGTAATGATTACGGTTAGGGTTAGGGTTCATTTAGGATTAAAATTGGTATTTGGGTTAGGTTTTGGGTTCAAATATAATTAAGCTTAGGTTTAGGGTTAAGATTCAATTAGGGTTTTCCTTATATTAGGGTTGGGGATCAATTAGGGTTAGGGATAGTATTAGGGATAGGTCAAGGTTTGGTTTAGGATTAGAGTTTAGTTAGAGTTCAATTAGGGTTTAATGATGATTATAGTTTAATTAGGATAGGGTTCAATTAGAGTTATAATTTATTTAGAGTTTAGGGTTAGGGTTAGAGTCTACTTAGGGTTAGGGTTTAATCAATATTTAATTAGGGTTAGGGTTAGTATTAGGGTTTAATTAGAATTAAATTTTTGTTAGATTTAGGGACTAATTAGGGTTAAGGTTCAATTTGGATTATGATTAGGGATTGATTAGGGTTACTATTAGGGTTAGGGTTCACCTAGATTTTTAGGCTTCAATCAGGGTAGAGGTTAGGGTTACAAATATAATTCAATTATGGTTATGTTTTAATTAGGATTAGGGTTAAGGTTAGGGTTAGGGTTTTATCATGGTTTGATTATGGTTCAACTATGCTTAGGGTTATCCCATAAAGCTTGGGATTAGGGTTTATTTTGGGATTCAAATAAGATTAAGGTTAAAGATCAATTAAGGTTCAATTAGGGTTATCGTTAAGTTCAATCAAGGTTAGGGTATAATTAGGGTTACAATTCAATTAGGGTTAGGATTATAAAACAATTTAGGTTAGGGTTAGGGGTAGAGTTTAATTAGGGTTAGGTTTTTATTAGGAAAAAAATTAGGCTTAGGGTTACAATTCAAGTATGGTTAGGGTTAGTATTACGATTATGCTAGGGTCAGGGTTCAATTAGTATTAGGGTTAATATTAGTGTTAATGTTAAATTAGGGTTAGTATTAGAGTTTAATTATGATTAGGAATAGGTTTATATAAGGGTTAATGTAACGGTTTAATTAGGGTTAGTGTTAGGATCAATATTAGGGATATGATTAAGGTCGAGGTTAATGTTCACTTAGGGTTAGGGCTACTATTACAATTAATATCTTACATGTTGCAACTGTTATTGCTACTATCATATATATCTTAAATGATCTATATAAAATATACCGAGAGATATCCTTCTCAAGACACCTATTTTTAAATCAAATTTTCATCTATTTTTTTAATTATACTCTAACTCTAACCCTAACCCTAAACTTAACCCTAACCATATCCCTAATTGTAACACCTGCCCTAATCCTAACCACACCCCTAACCCTAATTCTATCTCTAATTCTAACCCTAACATTAATCTTAACCTTACCCTATCCCTAGTTGTAGTTCCTTTACCCTAATATTAAGCCTCATTCTAACCATAACCCTAACCCTACCCCTAACCCTAATTCTATCTCTAATTCTAAATATATCCCTACCCCTAACCTTAACCCTAACCCTATCCTAAACCATAACTCTAGTAATAACCTTAACCCTAACCCCGAAACCCCGATTCTATCTTTAACCATGACCCTAACCCTAATCCTAACTCAAACCATAAACCTAAACCTAACTCTAACAATAAAATTATATCTCTAAACCTAATCATAACTATAATCCTAATTGTAACCCTAACATTAATCCTACCCCTAACTCTAATTTTAACCTAACTCTAACCCTAACCCTAAAATAAACTCTAACCCTAACCCTAACCCTAACCTTATCCCTAACCCTATCCCCAACCCTAACTATAATATTAATCATAACCCTATCCTAAATGATAGCCCTAATTAAAATATAACCCAACCATAACCTTAACCCTAATCCTAAACCTAACTCTAACCCTAATTCTATCTCTAATCCTGATTGTAGCCCCAATCCTAACCCTATCCCCAACCCTAGCTATAATTTTAACCCTAACCCTATCCTAACCCTAACTCTATGTTTAACCCTAACCATAACCCTAAAACTAAACCTAACTCTAACCCTAATTCTATCTCTAACCCTGACACTAACCCTAATCCTAATCCTAACTCAAACCCTAACCTTAACCCTAACCCTAACCCTAATAATTTTGTCTTCCCTGTTGTGCTGTGAATGCTACTAGCATATATGTTTATTAATAATATAAATAAAAATGTCGAGAGATATCCTTCTTGAGGTGCCTATGCACATCACTGTAGGAAAAAATCTCCCTCCTATGTGTCCATATTGGGAATGTGAAATTTCTTGAGTGGGATGGCCAAGTTTGGAGGAAAGCATGTGTTTATTAGTGTTCCATTTGGAAGTTGAAAAGTCGTTGGAGCATCTTGAAAGGCAGAAGATGAAGAGGCTATAGATTAGGAACACATGTTGGAGCCTTGTGCATTTCATTTAATATTTGAGCATGAATCTTGGTCTTCCAAGAAAGGGGTGTGGGTTTTTGCAAGTGGTTTTGGCACCTCTTATTTTTTGGTTTACTATCATGGTTTCATTTCCCCAAGTTCTATATATTAGAGTCATGAGATGATAGTTTTATAGTGTTTTATTTGTAGGTGTATGGAAGCATCTGGGTTGTCAAAGATCAATAGTGAAGTATATTGATAGGTCTAGATAATAGCTTATTTTATGTTGTTTTTATGCATATTCTAAGACACTTTTAGATACACTTTCCAGACAATATTCCTACATTATACTATCCTTTCATATCCATTATGAAAACTTGAACCTTAAATATGATGATGGAATTATGGTTATAATATATTAGTATTATATAGTTTATATGGAGATATGTATGGAATGTTGATGGAATGCTATGATTTAATTATGATATTTATCCTTGTGTACATGTTTTGTGGAATTAACTTGTTTGCAACTAAAGAGGAATCGTGGCTTGCAATAGATGCGAGATGAACCCGTAGCAAAAGGAATGACTAGAACCCGAAACAGGGGAGCTCCAGGTTAAGCTGAACATGATGGTTATTGATTAAAGGCAATGATGAAGGTTGAGCATAGTGTTATTATAACCAGTTAATAAACGCTGAATAAGAGGTCTCCTTTACTCATGGGATTTTGAGAAGTGGTTGTATGTTTACATGGAATTATTTTTTGACAGAGTTCTAGTCCTATTAGGATTCCTTTTTCTTTTCAGTTATTGGTTGAATAAATCAGTCTCAACTCTACACTCTAAATATCTAGGAGTAGAGTTAATGATTTCGGTTAAGTATTTGTTTTGGATAAGATTCCCTCAAACTTGTATAATAGTTGGTTGAATCCGTAGGATAGTTAGTTGGTTTCTAGTTTTATGTTATCAGTTACTTTCAGTCTTCAAGACATGAAATATTCAGAATGATTGAATACAATCTATGAAAGATCTTGTGTAATCTTCATGAATATGCAATGAATGGAGTTTAATTCATGGAATGTGTAGAATCTATTAGCTAGATTTGGGTTCAGTTAAAGTGAGAAAATACACTTGACCATGCCACTCAAGGTATTGTTCCTCACTTCATTTTCTAGTTATTTATTTATGTTTAATAGTCATTAATAGTTTATCATTATTTCATGAATCATGTGCAAGTTACTTAGAATTTCATATCTTGTTTATTATTAATGAATTCTTATGAATATGCATGTAATGGTTAACCAGTAGTACTCCAGATAGTTTATTTGCATCATTAGTTTTCATCAATTTTGAGTTATTACATCATTTCATTAGTAACAATTAAGTTAACGTCTAAGATGCAGGTACTCATAGCCACCATTTTTGGTTATGTCATTTACTGTTTTGCAATTCTATGAGATTTTCAAGTAGAATAACTTGAGTAGGGTAGCTTAAGTATTTTTGAGTCCTTGAAGGCATATATAATGTTGCACCATCATCAGCTTACAAGCCTTGGGTTGAAAATTTAAGGTAGTCTTGAGTAATGTTTAGTGGACTGTTCAGTTATTTAAACCTCTGAAATGTGTAAGATATACCAAGTTTACAATACATTAGCTTAGACTCTACATTATACTATCCTTTCATATCCATTATGTAGACTTGAACCTTAAATATGATGATGGAATTATGGTTATAATATATTAGTATTATATGGCTTATATGGAGATATGTATGGAATGTTGATGGAATGCTATGATTTAATTATGATAGTTATCCTTGTGTACATGCTTTGCAGAATTAACTTGTTTGTAGCTAAAGAGGAGTCATGGTACGTAGCAGTTGCGGGATGAACTCATAGAATAAAGAAAAATTGGACATCGAAATAAGGGAGCTCCAGGTTAAGCTGAACATGATGGTTGTTGATTAAAGGCACTTGATGAAGGTTGAGCATGGCGTTATTATTACCAATTAATAAACACTAAAGAAGAGGTCTCCTTTACTCATGGGATTTTGAAAAGTGGTTGTATGTTTGCATGCAATTCTATTTTGATAGATTTCTATTCCTATTAGGATTCCTTTTACTTTTTAGTTATAGGTTGAATAAATCAGTCTTAACTCTACGCTCTAAATATCTAGAGTGGAGTTAATGATTTCGGTTAAGTAGTTGTTTTGGATAAGATTCCCTCAAGCTTGTATAATAGGTATTGGTTGAATCCATAGGATAGTTAGTTGGTTTCCAATTCTATGCTATCAGTTACTTTCAGTTTTCAAGACATGAAATATTCAAAATGATTGAATACAATATGTGAAAGATCTTGTGTAATCTTCATGAATATGCAATGAATGGAGTTTAATTCATGGAATGTGTAGAATCTATTAGTTAGATTTGAGTTCAGTTAAAGTGAACACAACCACTTGAGCATGCCACTCAAGGTACTATTCCTCACCTAATTTTCTCGTTATTTATTTTTGTTTAATAGTCGTTAATAGTTTATCATTGTTTCATGAATCATGTGCAAGTTACTTAGAATTTCATTTCTTGTTTATTATTAATGAATGCTTACGAATATGCATGTAAACTAGTAGTACTCCAGAGGATAGTTTAGTTGAGTCATTATTTTTCATCAGCTTTGTGTTATTACACCATCATTTCATTAGTAATAGTTAAGTTGCAGTCTAAGCTATAGGTACTCGTAGCCACTAGTTTTGGTTATGTCATTTACTGTTTTGCAATTCTGTGAGTTTTTCAACAAGTAGAATAACTTGAGTAGGGTAGCTTAAGTATTTTTGAGTCCTTGAAGGCATATATAATGTTGCACCATCATAAGCTTACAAGCCTTGGGTGGACAATTTAATTGAGTCTTGAGCAATGTTGAGTGGACTGTTTAGTTAGTTAAACCTCTTAATTGTGTAGGATCTACCAAGTTTATAATACATTAGCTTAGACTCTACATTATACTATCCTTTCATATCCATTATTCAAACTTGAACCTTAAATATGATGATAGAATTATGGTTATAATATATTAGTATTATATGGTTTATATGGAGATATGTATGGAATGTTGATGGAATGCTATGATTTAATTATGATAGTTATCCTTGTGTACATGTTTTGTGGAATTAATTTGTTTGTAGCCACAGACACTTAAAAATGTTCTTAGGGATATCATGCACTCAAATCAAGTATACTAACGTTGTTTCATCCTCAAACCCATCCTCTTTTCACTTAATTGATTAAATTTTCCTAGCTATTTCATTAATTGCTTCATTTGCATCTATTAATCTGATTAATCTAATTAGGTTAATTCACCCCATTCATGCTAATATTTCATCTTATTTAAATTAAATACATCAAGTTATTTAATTTAAGTCCCTAAGTCCTCTTATTTAATTAAACAACCCTAAGTTATTAAATTAAATGTCATCTCACTTTCCCTTTTTCATTAAATCATTTTATTTAATGAATATTGTCTAATTCCCCTAATTTGTATAATTAAAATTTTATTTAATTATCAAATTACTAATAAATCTAATCCTCCTCACTTCCAACGGAATATTCCTCCTTTACACATTCCTCCAAAAGGAATATTCCCATAGAATATTCCTTCCCCTTTTTCACATTAAAAATTTATTTTAATTTGCTAAATATATATTTTCCTCACCCATGAGAATATTCCAAAGAATATTCTATTTCTTCACTCATTTGAAAAAAGGAATATTCTCCCTCATAACAAACTTACAAGACTTCTTGTGCAAGTTTTGAATGTGTGTTTGTTTGGAAGAATATGAACCCTTGATTCTTTCCTTGATCCATGTGATCATTGATTCTCATCCACTGATGAGAATACATGATCCATGTTCCATCTCTTCTCCCTTTTTGACCATTAATTAACCTTTTTAATCTTAACCCTTCATTTCTCATTTGTTCTCCTATAAATAGGTCACTATTTGGAGACAAATGGATCCATCTTTTAAGAGAAAACTTATGCTGTTAAAATCACTTTCACTTGCACTCATATTTCACACTTATTTAGCATCTTTTTAACTTAATTTACTTTCATCATTAGCTTAGCTTCCATTAATGGCTTCCATGGTAATATAGGGTTTTGATCTTTTTAACTTAAAATCCATTTATATTAGCTTTTTATACACCCATATCAATCATCTTAACCTACATCATGTTAAAATAGCTTGCCTCATGATCATTTAGATTTAAATCATGTTTTCATACACATCTATCATTGGTTTTGTTGATTCTCTTCAATAGAATCGATCAGAACAAGCTCATTATCCACGGGATTGGGAAAGGGTTTCCATTCCACATCAATGTGATACCACTTGCCCAATAGGATAAGTTTCAATGGATTAGAATAGGTGTTTTCAAAGCTTTCATGATTTAATATGTTAGTTTTAATGGATTCCTAGTTTAGTTTTTATCGATTTATCTTATTGGACTGATGTTTAGTGGCTTGAATATGCTTCGTATCCTCACGGATCAAGTGTAGTCAACCTATACTAATCCGTTGGTCACATTTTAGCACTAGGAGGGCTTAACTGATCAAATTTAATGAATTTTTCTCTTAAATTTCATTTTTTTGGTTTTGTAGATACAACGATGCTCTTGGAGATTTCAACGATGCATTTGTTAGGAGTTGCCATATAGCAACACTCTTTCCAATAGATACAGTGATTCCTAATTAAAACACTAATCTTGATTAAAAAAAATTGTGACACAAATACTTTTTAGAAGTATTGAAGATTTTAAAATGGCGACGCTATCATCATCTATGTTTTACTACAGAACGACGCTATTTTTCACCAAAGCGATGCTCATTTGAATTATGGAGATGCTATCATGAACAATGACTCTTTTTACTGGTAAGAAAAAATAGTGAGTGATTTTTAGCATGTTCTTTAATTTTTTTATTTTATCTGTTTTTCAACACATCACTAACTTCTCGCTTTTTTAGGCTAACTGGGTTTTGTAGGTTTGGACAATACAAGTTGAAGTGAAGGAGCACATTATTATCATTTAATATTATAATTGTAACAAGTGTTGTGACACTTATGGGGAAATTATAACCTATTTATGATGTTTTTTATTTCAAGTTTTAGGATCAAACTAAATTTCTTTTGGGATTTAAAATGAACGTTAAAATTGGTTAAAATTGAACCCTCAGATCATTTTTCTTGTTGCTTTAAAATTGAACAATACAGCTTTCACACTTCAAAATTGGCTCTTAAAATGAACTCATTTTTCTATGATGGATTAAAATGAGCATGTGTTTGACTTGCTTGAGTAGACTTGTTGTGTGTATCCACTACCCTTGCGCTTCATGTGATCTTGGGTGAAGAGAAACACACAAGTATAATTTTTCTTCTTGGAAGTGATAATCCTCTCCCCTTGTGCCTATTGGAAATTTTGGGTGATGAAAATAATTTTACGCTTCAAACATGTTTTACCTTTAGAGGGCCTGTCTCCCAACTTGTGAGAGGGAACGACCCAAGCGGTGCTTTCATTTCGGTCCTCAATATAAATACTTGGCATGATGAAATTCATTGACTAGCTAGTGTAGTTACACTATACCGATGATCATCTCCTCTAGTATCTATGTGATACATCAAAACCATTAGATATTTCTAAGGGTTGGGAGTCTTCTTTATTGAGTGAATTCGCCACATGTATAACACCGGTTTACCCCAAAAGTATGAATTACGAACCTTGTTATTAGTGGTTCACCATTTCCCCTGAAGTGTATTTTGAGGTAGTGCATTGGAGTAGCACCGCTCCAAGAAGTTACAATGTCTAGTTTTTGATTGAGGCAATAAAGCAAATGGGGAAGGGATTTCTTTACTTGGCGTGTCAAGACATTACATTTCCTTGAAATAACCTATTTGTCCATTTCATTTTCACAGGTTAATTATCTCTTAGGGGATGATGCTAAGCCTACTAAGAAATACACCCTATCTAGGATTGTTCATGCTTGTGAGTCAGTTTAACACTTTCTTGGTTCCAAAACAAATGTAAACAAACATTAACAAGTCTTTTCAAAATTTCAAAACCTTTGGTCTAAGTATGGATACCCTTTGACAAAACCTTGATATTGATGCTTGTCCTAAGGATTTATTCTTAGAGACTTCTAAATATTTTGGGTTTACATCTCAATCCATACTTCCCAAAGTTAACCTAGGTAACTATGCCCTTAACTTCATCCTTTTCAAAAAATGGACTTTGTGAAATTTATGAATTTTTTGACATAGATATTTAGTTTGAACTTAAGAAAGACAAAGTGATTGTGGTAAAAACAAACTCATTTAAACAAGATAAATTGAAAAATTGAACCCCACATGACCATTTGGTGTCTAATCGCTCCGGTTGAACAACCTAACCTTATGCCCACTATCATTCAACAAAACTTTGAATTAATTAAGGGAGAAAAAACAAATATAATTAGTAGTTTGAGAAGCTTCTCTTTTGAAACAAAGGAAACACCCATCTAGTGGAGAAATGTGACATACATCTTAGAAAAACAAGAGAAACAAAGTTGATATTTTGGTTGGACGACCCATATTACCACCACCTTCATGGAAATAAATATCCTATTTTCTATAAACTTGGGCTTCTCTAAATGATCTCTCGCAAAATCAAAATCCCCAAGAGAAGGTCTACATGCCATCACTTCAAACTTAGGAATTGATGCAAGAGTCTCTAGTGGTGTAGGGCAATCTTGCATCACCCAAAAAAAATGTTTTCTTTATTTTCTATAGTTGTTTTGAGTCCCATGATGGCACTTAAGGGGTGTAAGACAGTCAAGCATCAAAAATAGAGAAAAATGGGCACTTACTATTTTTAGTAAGTCAACCTAATCGGGCTTGTATGGATGTGAAAATTTACCCCAAGGAGTAGAACTAAAAAATATTTCTGATCACGAAAGAATTACCTCAATACCCTAGACAGTTTGGGAGATATTAAAGTTTTCGTCCCAAGAAATTTCTCCAATACAACTTCAATTTCAGATATGAAGACTTTAGATGCCCCAAAATAGGTCAAAAGGTTGCCAAACCAACCTATGGTGGTTTGTATGTTGTAGATATCTTTGAGAGATTTCCAATGATATGCAATAATAGCAAATCAAACACCCAGATCAAAAGTTATTGCCCTGCAAAGTTACCCCTCTAAAATGTGAATTTCATTAAAATTTCTTCCTAGGCCAAAAATCAAATGACGAGAATTTTGGTGCCAAAGAAAAAGGGAAAGTTGAACTTTCTAGAACATTCTAGGGTGGTTATTGGGTAAAATAAAAAGGGTTAAGTGGGGGTTGTAGAAGGTGGCTCCAATAGTGCAGATTTTGGGCTCTGAATAATTTTTTTTTTTCAAAGTTGATTTTGTTGTAATGAATCAAGCCCATGAGGTTGTAGCATGTAAGTTTTGAATTTGTAATTTTATTATCTGAAAATAATTGAAAGTGGGTTATTTTTCTATCTCGCATCTTCTGCATTGGTATCTATTGTTGTGATTTGTGTGGTTTTGGGTGACTTGGCCCTCATCAAGTAGTATCAAAGCAGGAGTTCTTGAGTTTGTAACAAAGCACCAAACGTGAGGCAGTTGTAGCAGGATCTATGAGTTTGGGTTGAGTTCAAGATTCCTCCAAGACTTTCCCAGCATGGCAGAGGTAGAGGTTGAGATGGTGGAGAAAGAGATTCACCTAGAGATGAAATTAGAGCCCTTAGAAGACAATTAAAAACCTTGCAACAAGAGGTTCGGAGAAGAGATGTGCAATGAGATAGAGATGACAGTGAAGATGAAATAGAAGAGGAAATGGAAGAGGAAGAGTAGGATCCAATGGATCCTAGAGAAAGAAGATTGTTGTGAGCAATCTCAAGCATTGGGAAGAGACCTAAAATGGAGGTTTCAACTTTCAGTGGAAGTTTGAATCCTAAAGAATTGATCGATTGGATCAATGACATGGAGGATTTTTTGAGTTTGAGGAGATTGAAGATCCTCACAGAGTGAGGTTTGTGATGAGGTAAAAATAACCTCCTCAGTATAATGGGCTCAATATGTAAATCTAAACCTTTTATCCTTAATAACCTTGCCAATTGATTACCTTTAGGAAAAATAAGTGCTCCCTTTCTATGAATAAGCTACAAACTTTATTTCTTGGAGTTGATCGAATTAAACTAACTTATGATGATTTAATGGTTTAGTCTTGATTACATAGGTCAACTCCACTTCCAATCACCATTCTAGTCAAAAGGGAAATGAATGCGGATCATACTTTTGAAAACAAGTGAGTGGGCGCCGGAATTCCAGGAGCACACGTTTTGGACGAGTCTTTATAATTCTATTATTTTTTGGTTTCAAAAAATTTATGGCTCATGCAAGCCTCTTTATTATTATATATCATGGGCTTTAAAGTACCCCTACTATTGGAAATTTGTTAAAAAAGACTCTATCGACTAAAAAATAGGGTTTTTGTTAGTTAGTCATTTTTCATATAAATATGTAACTGTTACAAATAATGAATAGAGAAGAAGATTGTCGTTATGCTGCAAATTTATTTTTTGAGTAAAAACTACCATATGAATATTAGTTTTCTCGCCACTCTTTGAATTACTATGCAATATAGACGCATCTTTGGAATGAAGCAGCTTAGAGAATTTCCAGTGCATGTGATCTGAGGTAGTTATAGACACACCCGAGAGTTGGCCACTTGAGGGTTATAGATAGATAGATAAGTATTCTATTTTTATTATGTATTTTCTTTTAGTAGATAACAATTGAAGTTGAAATCCATTTTCATGAGTATATGTTATGTTGTTAGTGTCAACCCTGCAGGTTGTAGCTAAGTCTATAGTTTTTGAACTTAACATTTGAATGTACGGAGCATCTTACTTTAGTAGATTCTATTAAATTGTTTCTTGTTTGTAGTTGGATTGTTATACATTAGATAAATGTTTCCTAATTTCTTTACATGTTTTACTTCTTCAACAATTTATGCATTCTTTAGGTTAATCGTTTCTATGCTTTCTAGTTTAGTGGTGATTTTTTTCCAATTTATAGTTCTTTTTTTTCTAGTTTAAGATCATTTCCTACTTTCTAGATAGACAATTCATCTTTATTCAGTTGACTAGCATTTAGAGAACCTAAGAGAGAGAATTGAGATGTCTTCTATTGCAAATAGACTTTGGACACTGCTCAGTCGAAATAATGATGTGATTATTCATTAAAGTGTTAGGACCTAACGATAGCTTTCCAGTTTGCAAAGAAAAAATTGAAAGGTCACACCAACATATGGTGGAAAGAGGTCCAATTAGCAAGAGGATGATAAGGGAAAGATAAAATTTCCAAATGGGATAGAATGGTGTCAAAATTGAAGAAACAATTTATTCCAATCGATTACGAATTGGAGTTGCTCAAGAAGATGCAGAGCTTGAGACAAGGAACAAGGACAGTGAAAGAATACACAGAGGAATTTCACAAGGTCCTGATTCAGACATGACATTCTGAGGTGAATAAGGAGAAAGTTGCTTGTTATATTAATAGGTTGAAGCCAAGCATACAGGAAGAATCAACACTGGTAAGAATGACCACCATTGAGGATGCTTATTAGTTTTCTCTAAAGGTTGAAGAATGTGTAAACAAGAGGTTTGAGAGAAAACAATGAGGTGGAGGCCGTGGAGGAAAGACCTGTGGACGGTCATATGGAGGTCAAAATGAAGATCAAAAGAAGGGTGAAGGTTCCAATAGCAGTCGGAACCAGAAAGGAGATAACACCTACCATCCTCGTGATCATAACAATGGAGACCAAAGAGGAAGAGGAAGATCTGGACTTGGACCGGGAAGAGGAGGCTTTCGTGGAACTTGTTTCCAATGCAGAAAAGGACATAGAGCCTATGAGTGTCCTCAACATCAAGGAAAGACAAATAGAAGACCATAGGGTAATGCACAAGTTGTACATGTAGATGAAGATGTTGAGTCTTCCCATTCTGAGGATGCAAAAAGAGGAGAGGTTCTTGTTACTAGAAGAACCTTGTTGAATGAGGAGAAGGAACCAACTCAAAGGAAGAATTTATTTTGCACTAGAAGATTCATACCAAAAACCTCCCCAATTGACATACCAACAACAAGTGGAGAGGAAGGTAATTGAGACCAAGAACTTATGGAGGAAATGACCAAACGGGGTCAACCTGGGTCCTTCCCACATACTCCCAAAAGAGAATCTATGGTTGTAGAGGAGTATATTCCTTTACAAACTCTTGAACCGCACTCAACTGAGTGAACATGGGATGAAAGTCATACCTTCTTCAACACCATGGGAGACTAAAGAAATTCCGCTAACAATAACGATAACCCTCCACCATGCACACTCACTTATCCTATTGCTATTGATGCAGATGTCGATACAATAATGAAAAACATCGCACCCACCTTTTTTCCAACCTTTCAGGGTTTGTCTAAAAAAGACCTTGATTAGTTCCTATTTGAGTTTAAAGTCTTGTGTCAAACATATGACTATAATAATTATAATTAGAAACTAAAGCTTTTCCCTACCACTTTAAAAGACTCAATATGTGCAGGTTTATGGGATTTCCTTCTTAGTTGATAAACTCCTGGGATGAGATGGAGTCTGCCTTTTTGGAGAAGTATCAAATTTACTGTAGAGTTAACGATAGGAAAGAAGAGTTGTTCAAAGTGAGGTAGAACGAGGATGAAAGTTTAGAGGATTACCTAGATAGGTTTATCTTCTTATCTAAATGATGTGGGGGAGAAGTTATAAGTTTTGATATCTTGAAAACCTTATTCCTTAAAGGTATCGATGACAATGCTCATAGGAGCTTGGAATTAATGGGAAAAGGAGACGTATCCCACTTGGGACTAGATGATATTATGGAAATGTGTCAAAATTTCTCTCAAACCCTAGGAGGAATTAGGAAGTCCACCCTTTTTAGAGGTTCCAGTGACATTAGAAAAATTCATGAAGAGCTCTCCAACTTCAAGACCGACATTCTCGTCTAGTTGAACACCACTTTAGATGGCATCCAGGCTAAAACATGAAACTTTAAAATTTTATCCATTTATTGCCCCAAATGCTGAAAAAAACATTTGCTAAGAGAATGTACCCTGGAAAAAGTTGATAAGATTGAATTTTTTCAAGTGTGTGACAAAAATCACCCCACTGACCAATGTGAGCTACTGAATTCCATCAAAAATTCCAAGAAAAGAACAACTCTAGTTGAGGAAGAAGTGAATGTTGTTAATCAAAGAATTGGAGGCAATTTTTCCTATGGCTATAATTCCAATCCTAACTGGAGACCCCAACCCAATTGGAACAACAATAAATGGGAAACACCCTAGCCTTGGGCACCACCTCCAGTACCTTCTAATTGGGGAACTTATCCTTGGGGGCCACGGGAATGGGAAAATCAATCTTGGGGTAACCCTCAGTGGCCTAATTAGCCTCAACCACAGTGGTACCCTCAAAATCCCATTCCTCAATGGAATCAACCTCAACATCAATTTTATAATGGCCCTAGGAGAATGCCTACCTAGCGAAAAAATATTTTACCACCCCATC
>VDFB02274572.1:0-10063 GCA_007258455.2 Sequoia sempervirens
ATGCCACTAGACTATAAATTCCCTTTGTAAAGCAAGGAACCCCATGAAGAAATCTCACAAGAAAGAAAATGAATGAAAGAACACCCCAAAGCCACCCTTGGCCCTGGCCCAAAATAGCAAATAGTCAGTGCCCCAAAATGTTGCTAGAGATTTGCATAGGAAAAAGGAGGGATGCAACTAGGGTATCAGAACCCTAGCACATAACACACTACAACCATACGCCATCCTCTCACCATATGTCTTTTAGATTTCTTAGATAATTGATAATTTAATTTAATTTAAATTTTTTTATGAATAGGCAATTTAATTTAAATTTTGATAAAATCTTCAATGAGTAAATTAGAAAGATATCAAATTAAAAATGATATTATGCTTTATTAGTACTTGCCATAGTACTATTGTAATGAGTTTGGATTCTTTTAGTTAAATAGTTATTAATAATTTGGTTTTCAACCAATCAAAAACAATATTTAAAATAAATTAAAATAAATTTCAATTTTGTAAAGACAACTTGTAAAATATTTAACTTTAAAAATTATAAAAATTATTTCTTGTGCATATGATTGGTTAAAAATTTATGTGTGTTACTGACCCATTTGTAGGGAAAGCAAGGTAAACATTTAAAAAAAAAAATGATTTTTCATTTTTTACTTTAGAGAGTCAATTAAATCTTTCTAAAATAAATAAATCTCACTTATTTTGATTTTTTTTTAAGAAAGATTTTTTTTTTTTATGTATGTAATTGCTATTTTTTATTAAAAAAAATCTCACAAAAATCAATTAACTATTTTATAGAGATTTGGATTCACACTATTAAAATAATAAAATAAAATAAAAATTATATTATTATTTCTATTAGACTAATATTTTTGTTATCTATGTTTTTAATATTTTATGGTATAATTTAATTATTATATGCTCTCCTTCTTTTCATTAATAAATTTCTTTCATCATGTATATTTTTTTATTTTAATTTATATATAGGTATATAAGATAACCTATATTATTTTAGGTCTTTATTATATATAATATACAACCTATTTTAATGTAGATAATATTAATTTATATATACATAACAGGTATATTAATGTAGAATTTATATATTATTTATATTTATATCCTATGTTATTGCAAGTACTACATTGTGTAGGTAATATATCAATTTATATTAATATATATGATAGGTTATTTTATTTTGTAGGTTCTCCTTTAATCTATATTTATATATATTAATATATATTATATAAATTATTATGATTTTATCTATTTATATTAATATATATTATAGATTATATATATTATAATCTATTGTATTTTAATCGTCTATTTTTTAATTTTAATTGAATTATTTATTTAATTTTCCAATTTATATTTTATATATAATTTTTTCGTTTTTCTTTTTCTTTTGGTAAATTCTTATTGGTTTAAGTTTTACTATATTTTCCTTTATATCTTAATTTCTTTTAATAATTTTAGTAATTTTTCCTCAATCATTTTGTTTGAGACATTTAACCTTTAACCTTTTTTAATCCATTTATTTGTGTTATATCATATTATTATATTATTCATTCTTCTATTATGTCTTCATCATTTTTTTTTGCCTATTTTCACTTTTACTTAATTTTTCAATCTCCTCCCTCCTTACCCTCTCCCACCACTTAACACTTCTTAAGGTCATTTCTACAATCATATTCTTCATTATCCTCTTCTTACAATGAATCATTGAGTGTGGTTCAAAACGTCGATTCAAAATAACATACATAGTCTTTTAATCTAGAAGTGTTTACTCTATCATTCATCCACTTTGGAAAAATCATATCATCTATAATCATTGAGTCATTAATATTTAACAATTATTGATTTGAATGAAGAGATATAGTTGCACTTGTGTCTACGAATCAAATATGATAATTTAATATAATATAGTTTATTTTTTTAATATATATATATAATTAAAAATAAACAACTTGTAATAAATAATCATTTTAATATATAACAATTTTATATTATTAATAAGAGAAGAAACATTGCCAACATGTAATATCTAACTTTTAATGATTTTTAGTATATATTATATTTACATTTATATTATTTATAGGATATAGAGCTCATTATATAGGACAACATATTGGATGTTTATTTGAATTCTAATACATTCAAAATTTTATTAAAAGTAGTATCAGACATGACTCTGGCCTTGACTCCACTTACAATATCTATTATAGTATTGAGTTTTTCTTTACATCACACATCTTAAACAATTTTTAGAATATTAGGCATTTTAATTCCCAAATCTATTAGACATGGATCTATATTTTTAATTATGTAAAATTTTCTTCCTCAAATTATTATGTGCTTCAATCTTTTGTATGGTTTTGTTGATCCATCTTTTGAAAAACCAACTTAAATATAATGAAGAAAACTCTACTTCTCCTAAAAATTGATCAATCCCAATAAAATCAACTCTAAGGTCCCTCTAGAGTGCTAGGTCTTGGTAATATCAAGTAGCTAAGTGGTCTACATGATTTTTCTAACAAGGGGCCTATGATGGTAAATATCAAGCTAGATAATGCATACATCTAGAGAAGAAAATCTACTATGACAGTAGATAAATCTTCAAGTTCTGATAATAAATATGCTAAGAATTTGATAAGTATTTCAAGTTTTCAAATGGAATTACTACTATTATACTTATAATATTAGCCTTTGAAAGATCTAATGAGATCCAAAGTAACCTATAATTTTGTGAACAATATTCACACTATCATATACTACAAGTACAATATTCTAGGGAATTCAAAATAAACATATTCAAGTTAGATGCATAAACCCACCATATTTCATCTATAGATTTTACACATAACTCTAGTACAAAGTACATTCAATATTTCAGTGTCATTTAAATTAAAGAACATAAAAAAAAGATACATCACCACCAAGGTTGAGAAAAAATATAGAAGGTAGGCATGATCCTTTGGTTTCTTTGTAACTAGTAGATTACAATTTCCAATAGGATTCCAACACTAAAAATTTGATAGTTCACTTCTATATTCAAATTTTCTAACCCTTAATAATTATCCTAAAACTTCTCTAAATACCCATCTTGGGAACCCAACTCTTCATCCAACAAAGAAAGTTAGATTGGTCCTTAAATTGATCACTAGGCCCAAAGTTTATAAGCTACAATTATTGTAAACTCTTGGCTCCAAAGTCAAAATATATTATTACTGATTGAGCCCAAAGGAATGGAACACATCATTAGGATGGTTGTTCATGATGAGAAAGAAAAGAAGGTAAAAGGAAAAGAGTATACTCTCTTTCCATGAAAAATAAATAATCAAGAAGCACATCAAAGGATAGAATTCCTTAGCACTGGGTTGACCAAAATTTTTTTCTAATAAGAGTAATGTCATCCTAAGGATCCTCATAGAACTCACTCTTGTGTATAACCTTGGCCACCATTATTGTAGACTTCCTTATTTGTAGTATCAACTTATCTTATATGAAGTTGGTAGCTTGTGTAGTTATATTCTCATAGTATTTTACTACCTCCTTCATGTTTAGGATGTCATACTAGGCATAACCATGGAAGCCAAATAGTCTTTCAATCACCTCTAATTGAAAATCTAATACAATCTATCCTATAGGGCCAAGTATCTTTTTTTCTTCTTATAATAAGCCTACACACAAAACTAAAACTAGTTGCAGAGATTAGAGGGATACTAGAAAAGTATTACCCTACACAAATATTGTCATGCATTGAGCCATGAAATTTCTTTCTCATTCAACATTGAATTTCTATAAGATCTCTTGAATGTCAACATGTCCATGATTAGTGTATCCAATGTCCATTTAGAGAGAGAACATCTTGGATGAGGGTAATAATCCTTGTATTCATACTTCATCTATTTTATAAACATCTCATAGTTCAATTGGTTAATCTAGATTTATTTATGCTCAATTCTTAACATTAACTAGCCTAAATTATGTTCAAGAAAAGTTATTTTTTCTTTACACTTAGTATGCCCCTAAAATATAATAGTTAAATTATAAAACTATATGTAAAATGTATTTAAATATTTAGTATTTAAACAAGTATAAACAATAGACAACCAATTAAAATGATTTTGGAATAATAATTGAGTCATTTATTTTTTCACAAACCTTTTAAAAATACATATTTTCACTTACTAACAAAAAAGAAAAATAAAAAAACTTGGTGCCTACATGTCAATGGTATAACATGTACTTAACAAGAGACTTTCTTTTAACTCTAAGGGAGAGGGGCTAGTAGTGGTGTAGGCTAACTTTGTTAGTATGTAGCAATTGACTACAATATCGTAGAACCCTCATTTTTTTTTGAAATGTGGATTGGCCTCTAATCTATCTATAACTAATTTTTGGAGGTGTGGCTCATCATGAAACTTGTCACATTAGCACCTCTATTGACAAGTGTCTAAAATTTGACTTTTTAAAGATTCAACCAAAACTTAATCATGGGACCCCCAGTAGTTGAACAAAAAAATATCATTTGTTGCTTGTAGAATATCATATTTTTATTGAAAAATGGACTAAATACATATTGGTAGTCATAAATCTTAAAAATCTCTAGCTTTTATATTCAACACATATGGACCAATAGTTGAACACAAAAAAGCTATTTGTTGTTATAAAAACAACACATAATTATTTAAAATACAACTTATATCAAACAACAATGGGCCAATAGTTAAACACTAAAACTTTTTGAAAATCCTTCACATTCAATGGAAAAATACATGGTATTTATTCTGCTCACCCTTTATATTTGTGATAGGACAAACTATTAATATGAAATACTCCAATGCTTGTACATTGCTACCCCAATAGTTGTACACATAAGAACAATAATTTTTTTCACTATGATAAAAATACTTGTTTAAATGAGTGTCTTATTTTATTAAATAAACATTTTATTTTATAAGTGACACACTTATAGTGGATACCTAGTTATGATATTTTACTTGAGACAAAAAATACTTATTTCACTTCTTCATGAATGTATTTATATTTTTTTTATATAACATTGAGAGGTTCTCATGTGTTCAAGTATGGGTCCATTTTGATCAACATTTGGTTAATTTTTTATTTATATGTAGACTATTTATTTACAATAGATAGAATAAATATGTGGTAAGACTGAGTATTATAATCACAATTGACTGCACGACTACTAGACCCTGCACAACTACTGGTCCCTATACATGCAACATAATGTAAAGTAATACTTGAAAAAAAAACAGTGTTTAGGGGTGAGGACCAAGTAGTTGAGCATGTTTCAATAGTTGTGATAGTAGTTGTTTATATAATGCCCAATAGTTGTGATAGTAGTTGTTTATATAATGTCCAATAGTTGTGACTTGACTACCCATAATTAAAAAACAATCCTTTGATCTAAAAAGCAACCAATAAGCATCACATCGGCGCTCAACTACTCATGATGTGAATGCATAAATATTGGTCTCACTTTTTTTTTGGGCCTTTTTGGACACCTTGACAAAATGCATGCTGATGTGGCCCTGAAACGGAAGTTATAAGCAGGGGACTTGCCAAATAAGCTACTATAAAAAATTGAGAGTGATTTGATTTTTTCTGCGTAAGAATTTGAGAAACGTGAAGTGAAGATGCACAGCTACTGGATCCTCTTCCCTAATTTTCTAAACTTTATTTTCAGCAATGATTAAAAGAATTTTGAGCACTTAAAAAGATGTAAAGGATAAATCTCTACCTTGCATATGTAGGAAATGAGCTTTTTCATCAATGTTAGAAGTCTGCATTTGCACAGTTAACCCACAAACACTCAAATTCCTTCATATTTACTCTAACAATCCTCGAAGGATAGATTTCAAGACTATAATAACTGTTGCAGGTGCAGTGAAGGATGTAGTCGTGCATGCTGCTGCTGCCGACGACGAAAACGTACAATTTATTCACCTTCATAAACAAGAGTATGATCTTCTGTCTGACAAGCTCGACTTGTTTTACACATGTATAGAATAGGTTTATCCAAAATGCAGGATACCCGATGTACGCCATAAACGGCCATCTAAAAAGTACAATATACATTAAAATGAAGACAAAAGGGATAGAAGCATTTAATTGCGATTTGGCTAGATTTCCTTTCTGTCGGTTTCATGAGTCGGAGCTGATGTATTTTGTAATCAGTACGGGCCACAAGTAAATACAATAGATAATACCAGGAGAACTAGAAATGTGATGGGTATTGAGGATACATGGGCAACCATCCTCTTCTAGTTTTCTTGTGGAGAAAAAATACTTTTAGTTGGCACATTGTTTTGAACGGGCATGCGCAGAATCGATCTGCCTCGACAATTTTAATAACTGAAACATATTTAAAGTGTTGGTAAATTTCTCAGATGGAGATGATCAGATTTTGAGATTGTCGTGTACAGATTTTAAATGCTCTGATTAGTAGTTGTCTGTTTCTCATTATGGCGGCTCTTTTAACTGTTCTGAATTGTCACTATCTATATTGTGTAATTGCAATGGCTACGGAGATGAGCGTGGTCCCTGAAAATTGTCCAGCCTCATTAGGGCGTCCACACACATGAAAAACATATCAACCATAATATCTCAATTCCATTACCCTTCATGTATTCTCATGAAACCATGGTTGGATTTGAGGTCAGCTTTCGTGAAATAATTCATCGAACGGTTACATATCTGATTGAAACTTAAACTCACCCTAAATATTTCTCTCGCATAAAGATATACATCATACGTTTGACTACTTCAAGGTGGAAAACATATGTTAATGTTTTCCTAAATTCTTCGTCCATGGTACTTAACATAATTTATCTTGACTGAATTGATATTATTTTTAATGGTTTTGATTAGAGGTAAAACAGGTTTTGAAGGGGACCCGAAACCTTTTATAAAAAAGGAAAGTTATATCAAAAGATAACTAAACAAAGTAGTCAACAGCCAACACACAACAAAACATTAGCAAGATAGCTGCCAAAAAGGAGGAGCAAAAACAAAAAAATACATATTCTTCAGAATATTAGTAGCACCATGTTGGTCTCAATTATTTTCTAACGTGCATCCATGACTTCAAAACTCTCTTTGGCAGGGACCTAGCTTGCATCTTGGTCTTGTTGCGAGTTCTAGTAACGGACCCCAAAACACTTATCTCTTTAACCAAAACATCCTGCGAACCAACAGCCTTATCAATTGAAGCTTCCTCCACCATCTGCCTTGCCCTGGTAACTTTTTTATTACTAGGAGCTCCCTCCTTCCATTTCTTAGCCTTCTCATTGGGAGCAGAAAGGCCCTTAGCCTCGTACCTCATAGCAGATTTAGTAACTTCAGCAACCTTATCCAACTTGATGCTAACTATTTTCATCTACTCTTCTAAAGTCACAATTCTTTGTTCAGAATTTTGCTCATCTTGAGCATCTCCTTAGCAACAATCTTTAAGGAATCATACAGCTCGTCAACTTGAGTCTGCATAGAAGGCTACGAAGATTCCCCAACTTTGCTCATAGCTCTCCAAACCCTAACATTAGTAATGTAGAAGTTGTAGAAGGGGGAAAACAAGTTAAACTATGCCTCTATGCTTCTAAATAAGATATTGCATCTAAGATTAAAAAATTTAAACTAAATTAAACTACAAAATCTACAGAAATTTATCCTATTGCTCTCTAACTCTAAAGACTTCTCTAATTTACTTAGCTCTCAGATTCATAAGCTAATTAAACTATTAAGTGACACTTAGAGAATGAGAATTAAGCTATTGTGAGTCTATAATGCAACTAAGATGATTCTAAAATGAGAATTAAACTACTGTAAATAGCCATGATTAAAACTATGAAATGCTGAAGAAAGCTTGATGGATTGATCCTAAAACTTGATTGCTTGAATGCTTGAATGTCTGGAAACCTGTAGAGTAAAATTGCATAAGTTAGGATCCTTTTTGTGTAGCCCAAGAGCTGTATTTATAGCTTTCCCAGCAGCACAATTGCACAGGAAACTGGGATGAGGGAAACATGATTTCTTGGAGAATCCCCAAAAAGGCTTGGGATGGGAAGAAAGAGTGATCATAGAATGGATTTTATGGCATGCTGCAGGGCAGAGATAAGAGGGAAGGTGGGTGGAAGGTTTATTTGGGGGAACACCGCACCAAATTTTTCCCTTAAGCTTTCCTGTATGAATGGCGATTGCCATTATTAATTTGATTAGTGAAATTAATTTTATTAGTGAGTGAATAGTGCATAAATTTAAATATTTTTAATTTATTTAAATTTAGCAAAAGGAGGAATAAATAATTTAATAAATAAAACTATAGGGTTTGTTTTATTAAATTAAAAGGAGAATGATAATTAAATAAAAGATTTTTAGCAATCTTTATTTAATTAAGAAGAAATGTGATTTTAAATAACACAATTTATTTAAATTGTGTATTAATTTTAAGATAGAAGAAATAATGATACTAATTAAATAAAACAAAGTTTTTAATTTTGTTTATTTAATTAAGAGATAAAATAATATGATGAAAATGATAATAGTTAAATAAATAAGGGTTTTGATTTTATTTATTTAATTAGGAGAGAAAAATAGAAGAAATTAATAAATGGAACTTAACATAAATAGAAATATTTCTATTTATTCTACTTTACATGAGTAGAAAGAATTTAAGATTAATTAATCAAATAAAATTCCGTGTGTGTCCAATTAATTAGATTCTAGACCATTTTTAAGGTGTCTACATTTTGCCTTTACTGGAAGTGATGTGTTTATCTTTGATTACTTCAAAGAATGGTTACCTCAAGTACCCAGTGTGTGAAAGGAGTTTTTTAAAGTACTTTAAACTTGCCCAGGATGTGGATTCCAAATGATAATGATATATACTCGGGAGATAAATTGATGAATTTTGAATTTCATGATTGATTATGATGATGATTTGATGATAGAGAAATGATTTATCTCCCGATAAAGAAATATTGATTCCTCCAGTTGATTATGATGATGATTGATGATCACGTCAGCTGATTGTTGATCCTGATAGATTTGAAGATTATTGATCTCATGATAGGTGAGATTCAATGATAGATTAATGATTGATTAACCTCATGATAGGTGAGGATCAATGATAGATTAATGATTGATTAACCTCATGATAGGCGAGGTTAATGATAGATTGATGATCACAAGATTCGAACAAAGCTGATTAGATTTGATTGATTGATAGACTTATTGATTGATGTTGATTGATTTGATAAGATTGTTGATTTGTGATTTGACTTCACTCATTGATTGATATGCCCTATTATAAGATCAATTACTGTACTGGGACTTGATGATGCAAAATGATGAATAGAATAGGGGATGGGATGAGGAAGAGATAATGAAAGGAGAAGATGAAAAGTAAGTAAGCACAAATGGATTCAAGGATAAACGTGATGTTTCCCCGGTCAAGTTGCAAGCCAAGATTGATTGATGATGATGATAAGAGTGTTGTTGATGAGGGAAGGATACATCCCGAAACAACACAAAATGATAGGGAAGGATACATCCCAATGATGATGATGATGATGATTGGATAAAGGCTTGTAATAAGGATGGGAACAAAACCAAGGATGTTATTAAATGATTTGTGCTAGACTTAATAGATTAAGATTGGATGGAATTTGAGATGACTAAAATGAAAGAAAATGATTTAGAAAGAGATGATATCCTAAGAAATATTGAAGAGATGGTGATATGATGTAGAAAGGGAATACATATAGCTTTTGAGATTGAAATTTGGTAGCTTTTGAAACAATCTATAAATGCATATGAAAGACTAATATGGATGCAATCTATTTTAACCATGCAATTCTAAGTGTCATTTCAATAATCTTTTGATTTTGCTTTGTATCATCACTAGGCTTTATTTTAAAATGTTAAAAGTGAATACAAGCATCAATGATATGAGATAGACCAATGATGACCTGAGTATTTCTTTCATGCTTTTTGATATTGCAAGCGAACACAAGCATCATGGTATGAGATAGACCAATGA
>VDFB02274573.1:0-145143 GCA_007258455.2 Sequoia sempervirens
AAAAATAAAAATAAATTGTGCTTCGAAATTCATCTGTGCTTGTAAATGAACTAAAATTAAATTAAATTTAAAATAAAGTTTAAAATAAAAGATATAAAAATATATATATATGTATATATAAAAATTTGTTATTGGGGGGTGGGCGGCCGGCCGCGGCCGTACCGCCCACGGCCCCCAAGTGGTGGCTGTACGCAGCCACCACTGACTGCGTACAACAGCCAGTGGGGGCTGCGTACCCCCACGGCCCACAGTACACAGTACTGTGGGCGATGGCTTTCCATGCGGCCCGGTAAAACTTAATTCGTTTGTTTTTTTTTATGATTATTTAATGATTATTTAAAATTTGTTTTATGAATTTTAATATATGGTTTTTATAAAATGATTTAAAACAAAAAAATAGGATTTTAAAATATGTTTTTTTTTAATATAATTTAATAGTGGGATTTCAATATATGTATTAATAATTTTATTTTATTTAATATATTTATATATATAAATATTTAATATATATATATATATATATATATATATATATATATTTTATTGATATATGAATTGTTTAATTAAATTTATTTATCTTTATATAGTAAATTTTAAATATTTATTTTGTATGTATATATATATATAATTTCATGCGTTGTAATGTTTGGAAAAATATAGTATAAACTAAGATTATATTAGTGTAATTGTAAAAAAAATTAGAAATAAACTACGTGTTAGTTAATTGTGTGTTCTTGAGTAGTTGATTTATTTAATTGGTGGAATGTGTTGTTTATTAGAATGAGTTTTATGGCATTATTTATGTATTTGCTGCCTCTCGAGTTTATTTGTTTAATTGTGAATTTTCTTTTGTTTGAGTTATGTCTTGTAGGAAAACTCTAGAATTAGCTTGTTCGGTTATAGGAACCTAAGATGCATTTAGGACTTCCAGAGGAGTGGTTACTGTTATCTTTATTCAATCTTGTGGTTTGATGTTGTTCTTATGATTGGCCTTGGATGTGAAGTTAATGTACATTTGGATTGTACGTTTGTGAACGTTATATGTATGATTTTGGGCGAGAGGGTTATGCCTCGCGGTTGATCTATTGTTGGTTCAGTTTTCCTTGTTGATACAATCCTGTTGAGTTGGGTATTCTTGTGCTAGAGTGTCTAGAGAGAGTGGCTCTAGTGGGGGCCGGCGCACAAAGGGGCTGTCAGGGTAACCCACATAGAGTTAGATTAATCAGTGATAACTTAAGTGATAAACCACGGGTGGGGATTAAACATTAACAAGATAATTGTGAAGCCTCATCCGCCTGTTAGTGCTGTCACAGACTAAAGGGGAATGAGAAGGCCGTGGTTGGCAAGGTCATTGCCTTGTCTTCATGAAAGGTTAGTGACTCCGCATCAGTAACCCTATGGAGCGGCGCCTTGAGATAGGCTGTCAGGAGAACCATAGATGGAAGCGGCACCTTAACTTGGTTGTCTAGAGAATCCATGTAGAGATGGAGGCGGCACCTTGTGATAGGTTGTCTGGAGAATCCATGTGAAACCATGCGATGACACTCTCGTCTAACATTCTGTTTGTGTTGATTACTGAAGTCCTCTGGAAGTGATTTATTGTTTTCTCTTTGGTCATGGTTGGAAGTAGTATTTGATATTATGTCTTGAGTTCATTGACTGTTGTGATTATGACTTGTTGATACGTTCTGAAGTGGTTTGTTGTTGTGCCTTTTGGATTTGTCGTTGTAGAGTTTCTAAGTGGTCTTTGATGTTAAGTTGTCTGTCTTTTGGAGTTAGTCTTTGTTATTGTTAGGCGTACTTGGTCAGGGACCCTTCCTTGTCTACTCTCAGCATGGGGGTGGTTGGGTGGAACGTGCTTCGCATCCCGTTGGGTTTCCCCTTTTTTGTTGCAGATGTATCTTTTATTGCAGGGCTCTTTGGCGGATATTGATGATCCAATAATTCTTTGTACCAGATGTATGTATGCCTCAGATGTAATCTGATTATGGATGTATTGTCTCCCACATGTGTTGGGATGACCTCGATGCAATTTGGATATGTGGTTATTGAGATGTATGTTTAGACAGAGGTATTTTTCCATCATTTGGATGTAATGTATATTCAGGCCTTGTAATTATTCAAGAACTGTCACTTGTGATAGTTGGATATGTTATGTTGTATCTATCGAAATATGTAACACTTTATGTCCTTATAATTCCATGTATTGTCACATGTGCATATGGTATTAATATGGTTAGTGTTTAATGGATATTTTAATGATGAATTGGGGATGAATAGATTTATGTAATTGTTTAATTATTATTATCTTATTGTCGTTGTTATGGGTTAGTATAGTAATGTCACTTCGTGTACCCCATTGGAGCTAGTTGTGCCTTATAATACATTGTTATGTTATAATGCTTAGTATGTTATTGTATTCTTTTTTAAAAAAAAAAATTATTTCCGTTGTTATTAGTTCCTTTGGGGTTCGCACGGCGGGGCGTGACACTGTCACTGTTGCTAGAAAAATAAAGCAGGATGCTCAAGAATGTTGACACAGGGATGCAATTTTATTGGGAGATGTGCTTAACTTATCAACATATATTGTTGGAGCAATGACTTTTCATTCGAGCTTGGAAAACACATTTTTGTTGGGCTTCATACTTGTTATCTAACATCATGCTTGGTGTTAGCTAGTATGTAAAATAGTTGATAGAGATAGTTCTCATTTCAACTAACCATCCTTTCATGAAATCTCAGTCATATTATTATCTTACATGATCATTTTGTGCTGCCATACTTTGGGTTAGATAGGTTCAATTAAAATTAGAAGATCTTAAGAGTTCTCTCTCAAATTTTGGAAAAAGGTTCTAGTTGGTCCACTCAGAGAGCTTTAGTTCCTCTTAGGATAGCAAAGTCTCTTCTGAAGAAAAGTAAAAAAGAACTGCCCATATGAGGGGAATACTCAGGACAATTTTGTACAAAAGAGTGAGATAATTGCTGCAAGTGGACTAATTTTTTTTGTGGAAAGAGCAATGCACATTGTGGCAAATGAGATTGAAATGCATCATCAATCATCATTAAGTAGTGAAATATATGCACTAAGGACATTGTTGTTAGCAAGATAAATAATTTTTCTTTGTTGTTTGTGCTATGAGAACCTTCAGATGTATAAGTATTGAGCAATGCAATTAACAAAGTCAGGATAATGTGCAATCACCAATGCTATAATAGATGGTTTTCAACACAAAGGAGCTCATATGACATCTACAGGAACATAACTACATCACTAGAAGGCCAAATATGTTGCAATGGATTTTCATGTGACAGATGGGATGAGTGAAAAACATGCGTAGTCAAATGATGATAGACTCAAATCATTTGGTTTTAGTCCCAGGATTGTGATAAAGGTTATTAATAATGACCTTGAAATGGATCCTTTTAACTATGGTTTATGATTATAGAGATGTATTTTAAATCTTATATGACTGTGATCTGGTACATACAGCTAAAGAAAACATGGATTTCATATGCATTCAAGTACAACCCTGAAGAATAGTCTCATAGTAATCAAAAGAAGGCATGTGTTTGTGCTTACACAGTAGGAGGAGAATAAAGAGGCACAATAGAGGAGATTCAAAGCTACGTGAAAGTGGAAAAACCCAGATGGTTATTTCAAATCCAGGAACATGAAAACCTCAAATGATTTGGAAGATTAAGTATAAAGATCACTGCATGATTTGAGAGCATAGTAAAGAGCTTGAAAAGCAAGCATCTCTTTTGTAGAAACAAATGGAAAGATGCATAGTTACATCAAGGATTTTATTCCTAGTTCAAAACCCTTGACCCAGCTAATTCAATGGAAACCACCAACTATCATCAAATCTTGAGCAACAGAGTTAAGCAGCAGAAATCTACAGAAAAATGCAACAATAGTGAATGACATGAATGAAGAAACCTGCGACCTAGGTTTTTCTGTAAGCTTCAAAAAAATTTAAAGTGAAAGTTCATCTTCAAGAAAATGCATGGAAGAGTCACAAATACAGATGAAAGATAGAATTTCGAGCCTTTAGAAAACTTTTAGAAAGAGAGAAATAAGATATGGTTGCAGCCATTGAATTCAAAATGTCTCAAAATGTCTCTATTTTTTACATGGAAATGCCAAATCTATAGGAAGTTTCCACAAAGCTCAAAATGAGCATTTTGTCTACAGAAAGTGAAAAAATGGTGCAAAGATTTCATGTATGGAAAACTCACCCAGTACGGCCTTCATCTCTGCGAAGAGAAGCTACATAATTTAACTCCATGGAAATCTTCACAGACCAGGAGTACAAACCTCTAATGGCGGCGTCTTAAGTTTTCCAAGAGGCTCGATGAAAAAAATGATTTTTTTCTACAATTTTGGGTGTCCTTTTTGTTGCTAGGGTTTGTATCCATAAAGTTCCAATAGGAAGACTTGATATTTTTTCCATGATTTTTGAAAAATAAACTCAAGCTAATATGGTCGTGGGCTAAGACTTATATCTTATTCCTTTTAAATATGCTTTGCACTCTAAAGTGCTATGAAAGCTAAGTCTTCATGATATATGTTTTTTTGTCAAAAATCAAAGCTTGACCAAAATTCATTCTCTTTTTCCTTTGAATGTAAATGTAAAACATATGATTTTTATGATGATCCTATAAATCATTTAAATCATGTGTTATTATGCAAAGATGGGATACATACCTTGTAGGTGCTTTGAATGACTTAGTTAAGATTTGATGCTTTTTTAGAACATATAGGGAAATGTTAGAGACATTAGCCAACATTTGCCTAGCATATAGGGGTTTGTTTTGACCCAGTTATGACTTTGTAAGCATCTAGGAAGAAGTTGAAGGACGTTGGAAAACATGTGCCAAGAATGAAGGAGACTGTTTTCATCATTTTGAAGGCTTTTGGAGCAACTTGGAGCATTTTTGGGGTGCTTTTATGGTTTGACATGGTCAAAGTTGACCTTTTCAGTACAATGGAGCTCTTTTGAAGAAAAATTAGTTGCTATTTTTTAGGCTTTTTGGAGGCTTACGACCCAAGAAATTATTGGGTCCTATTTTGGTGGACTCTTGATGGAGATTGGATATAGTCACTTCACTTTTCATTTATGAAGTAGTTTTGACTTAGGATTTTATATTTAGTGACTCATTTTGGAGTCCTTGGAGGAAATACAGAGTTCTGTAAGTCATTTACAGGCATGTACTATAGTATTTTACCTTAGAATTTCAATAAGATGTAGTGATTTTGACTATCTCAACGTTGTTTCATGTGTGTAGTTGGATGATTGATGTATTATTTTTTGATCTAAACTCTAATCATTGAATGCATGTCTCATTTATAACACCTCTAAATAGAGAAATGCATAGTTTGTCTAGGTTATAAGTTGTGTCATGGCATTTATCAGTGATTAGTTGTGAAATTTTTTTCAGTTTTCCTTTTGATTCTGCAAACACCAAAACCTTCTTATGAAATATTTATACATGAACATGTAAAAGGTGTGGGTTGTGTCTCTCAATAAGTTTCTTTATTGAGATCATTGTGTATATTATGCAGTAGTATTTGTCACAAAAGATTCGATGTTTCACCTTTTAAAGCATTAGGGGTTAATATTTTTTTGTTTATGTTATCTTTTCTCCCCTTTTCCTCAGCAAGTAAAAGCAGTAGTTTTAGGTGATAACTAAAGGAGCCGGCCTTATCCAGAGGTTTGATCTCATATAATGAACCAAAACCTTGGGATCATTCCAATGTTTCACTGGATTGTTGAATTTCACATTCAACAGGGTGCAAATCTAGAAGATAACAAGAAGTACAAGAAATATATAATTAATCACATGCCAACTCAAGTGGATACCCTACATGTAAAGAAAATATTGAGGAAGTAGAGGTGGAATTAACAAAATATTTCCCCCACTATTTTCATAAGAAGTTGGATTGCAAATGCAAGAGGGTGATGAGTATTGAAGATAGACATGAATGACAAAAATTTAAAGCTTTGTAGGATACATATGGCTAAGTATTTTACCTATCACAATAAAAAAATCATGGCATCAAAGGAAAGGTACCCCTCAAGATCCCTTATCTTATAATGCTCCATTTTCAAATTCATTTGTATATATTCCTCTTTTATATAATCAACCCTTACAAAACTAGTCAAACTGTATACCACTTGGATGGACAAACCCATAGGGGATATGAACCCAAAAACCATAAAAATCCCTAGTCCATAGCTAGTAGTGGTAGACACCCCAAAATACATGGAAATAATGGTGATGAGGGAATCAAACTTGATCAAATTCTAATGTTGGTTACCTATAGCCACCACAGGTCCTACCCCAACAACAAGCCAAATTCCTCCTACCTCTTCTCCTACTCTACCCAGAGCAACACAACTTATAGCCCAACCTACACCCAATCCTAACAACAAGTATATTCAACTAGCTTATAATAATGTTGAGGTCTTCAATATCCAACTTATGCAGTTGAGATAAGCAACGTTCAACTCCACTCAGGAAAGATGCTCTCCACCCCTAAATCTCCACTAATCATGGAAATTCCTTTAGAGGAACATTCCAACAATGCTCACCTACAACCAAGTAATAAGAACCAATATCCTAAGGAGGAGGAAAGCATAACTAAATAACCCCCATTTTTAGAGAGATCAAACATCAAAAAGTACAAACCTAAGCCTTATTTTGATCTCCTTGGGAAGTTAAAAAAAAATTGTGTGGAGATCCCCTTATTTCAATCCATTAGGGATGCTACTATCTATACCAAAACTATTTAAGGGAGTTGTGTTTAAAAATTCCAAGGTGAAAACATAAGGATCCACAAACTGTTTAAGTAATTGGATAGCTTGTTGACATTATGTTAAGAAAGGTAGTAATCCCAAAATATGTAGACCTTGGCAACCTAGTAGTCAATGTACACATTAGTGACATTGTGTTCATGAAATATGTGCCTAGAGAATGATCTAGCTATCTAAATCAAACAACACAAATAACAAGAAAAACACTTGGATTGGGTTATAAAAGATTCAACAACATAGAAATAAATGATTTTAAACTATGTCAAACCACTCATTGTGTAGATTTTCCCTTGATATTTGATTCAATGTGTTGTGATGTGTGCTCATTTAGTTATTTGGTAGCATAATGACACTCCAAGTGAATATGGGCACAAGATGAGGAAAAATTTCCAAGTGTTGGATATATAGGTTTGGAAGTGAATTTGGATGAAGAGATGAGATTGAAGGATGTAGATCAATTTCAGATGACATGGGTTTAGTCCTCTCAACTCATGAGATGGTGACAAGTCTTACCGTGAGGTGAGTTGAGAGGGGGTAGTACCTGGGAGGTACTTTAGAATATTTTCCATAAAGGAAAGTCTTGGACATGGGGAAAAATTGAAGGGAATAAAGGAATAAAAAGTTCTCTTTTGGTAATTTTAGAAGAAATACACATATTCCAAAGTGAATGGGATCTTTTCCAAAAGGGGAAGGATTTAATGTTGAGATGACAAAGTGGGTGGTGAAAGAAATGGAAAGAGTTGCCCCCCACTTAATCTGTGATTAAGTGTGTGTACACGATTAGGAAAGTGATTAGATGGAAATTAGTGGGTGGGTTTAGGACTAATAAAAATGATGGAGGATGTGACATGTCAGGAAATAAAATAATTAATTAAAATTTATTTATTTAATTTATTTGGAGAAGATAGGACAAGGTGTAAGATGGGGGTAAATACTTAAATTAATTACTCACCTTAGGCTAGAACATTAGAAGAATAAGATAAATTGGTTTAGGATAATGGTATGGATAACAAATATTAATTAAATAATTAGGATATTATTTAATTAATATGATAGGTTAAGAATGGATGAAATAGGGGTAAAATTGACCAAATTTAATGGTCAATTTATGTAATACCTTAGTTGATCTAGGAGCTTCCATAAATGTTATGACTAGGGAAACCATGCAAATTTGTAATTGGTCGATCTTTTGCCTAGCCCAATAGAATTCTAGTTAGTAGATAGGCTGGTTGTTGAGCTTGAAGGGGTTATAGAAGACCTGATCATTACAATAGACTCTTCAGAATACCTTGTAGACTATATGGTCCTACATCTAAAGGATAATCTAGGGGGCTATCCTCTCATACTAGGATGACCATGATTAGTAACAACCAATTTTTTATTGGTTGCAAGTCTAGGAGTATGATAATTTCCAATGAAAATGTGATAAATAATTTGGTCCTATATCCTTTGACACAACCATTTACTAAATTAGATTAATTGATTTAGTCAGAGCTTGAGGATACCGACCTAAATACACTCAAGACATTAATAAAATTGGAAAAAAATCCCAATGATTGAACTATAGGATGAGAAAAATCCTCTCTAATATCGTACAAAATAATTATGGGAGGGACCCACAATAGGAATTATTTTTGGTGTGCTTATCTTGCTCAATGTATAACATCCTTCCCACAACATATTTACTTGAATATAATTTTATTGCATGTATAATCCATCATTTATTACCTCATAGTTGTAGTATCAAAAAGTTAGGTATGGGTGTTGTTTCTATGACATGATGACTAAGTAGGTTGAAATTTCACCTAGTTGTTCACTTAACATAAATAATCAATTGACCACACAACAACAAACTAAATTAATCTCCATCCTACATGATCCTAAAAAAAATCATAGGGTTATTATGATATGAATGGTATTGATCCCAAACATTATACACACCAAATCTACATCAAGAAAGGATTTAGAACAATTAGACAACCTCAATGATGAATGAACCTAGTTGTCAGTGACATATTGAAAAATGAGCTGCAAAAACTGTTATATTTTTAATTCATTTATCCTATATCAAATAGTCAATGGGTTTCACCATTGGCTATAGTTGCCATGGAGTATATGCATAGACTACAAAGAACTTAATGTAGCCACTAGGAAAAATCATTTCCTCTACCCTTCATCAATCAAGTTCTACATTCCCTTGTAAAGAAGAAATGCTTTTCTTTTCTAGATAGATTCAATGGCTATAGGGTAAAAGTACAAAGTTCTGTCACACTTTCGGTCAACTTATCAACATAACTAAATTTAAGTGTTTCTAACTAAAAATCAATTTTCGTCAAACATATGATCTAGCAAGATTCATTCTAGCTAAGTTAGATACTTCCACAACTTTTTCAACTAAAATTGTTGGCTAAAAATATATTGAGCACCACTTTGAGGCCAATTTACCAAAAAAGTAAAATTATTTGGAAAACTTGATGTTTCAATAACTCCTACTCATGTAAATAGCATTTTTAAAAAAATATAAAAATACCCTTTTATAGATCCATAAGTATAGTTTTCAAAAATATATTTATTTTAATATTTTAATTATTATTTATTATTTTTGCTAAAAGTAGGTTATCAGCACAAAATATTAGGTTAATTACCATGTGAAGGAAAAATACTAAAACTTATTAAAAAAATTGAAAAATATATGACGCACTAGATAAAAGAATCTATATCAAGATGGTATATTTTTTTCTATTTTAGATAAACATTTAATATGAATGTTGACATCAAATAGAAAGAACTAATTTTTAATACACACACATTTTAATATTTATTTAAAAATATATTTATCAAAATTGGAAAAAAAAATATCCATGCACTAAAGTTTCAAGTTCTAAACATACACAAATTTGAAAGAGAAAAAATAAAATTTACTATAAAAAGTTTGACATTTCATGTAACGTCATTTTTTAACATTTTATCAGCAACTAAATTCTAGTGTTAATTTATTAAAAACTAGTTTTAAATAATTTAAAAATATATGTATATATAAACATAAAATATACTAAAAAATACACATTTTACTAGTTTACATCATTTCAAAATTCAAAAACTATATGCCACTTTTTAGCAATTCAAGTTTAAAAGTTGGATTAGTGTTGGTTGTTTCCTTTATAAAGTGTGACACAACTTTGTGCTTTTACCCTATAGTTAGGGGTATGTGCAGGATCATGATGGGCCAAAAAGTGGCAATCATGATGGGCCAAAAAGTGGCAATATGATGGGTATTTGTAGGGTATGTGGTTGACAACTTTTTTTTACCCAAAATTGATGAAATGAAAAGGGTTTTTAAAGGAGATTCTCAACTTTCCACCAATATAAATTATGATTTACTTTGAATTTAATAAATAATTATTATTTATTTTCTATTTGAATTACAACTAAAGTCATAATTGATAGGATGATTGAAAAACATCTATAACTTTCAAACGATATCACATTTTTGGAATCCAAAACATGCATCACATTCTATGCTTTGCATACTATAGGATTAAAAAAATAAAAATTAAACTTCATGAAGTTTTGACCAAGTTATGGTGGTCAGACAGACGAGTTTTTATATTTTTTAAAATTTGTAATTAAAAATTCATAATTAATTATTAACTTGGAAAAAAATTACAAAAAAAATGCATCACATCCAAAAATGAGTCCTCTACTTATGTCTAAAATCTAATAAAAAAATATTATCATTTTCTTGTGGTTAAGGTGGTCAGTCAGACACCTAATTCTTATTTTTTCCCTTAAATTTAAGTGCTACTCCATTGAAATTTCAAATTTTCACCAAATAGATTTTTTTTTTTTTAAAGAAACCTAGTAGTTTAGAAACTACATTAAATTTTCTATAGATTCTATTCTTACATATTTTTGAAATAATATAGATAACTTGGTACATCAAAAACACCTCCCCACTTATCACTAAGAGAAAAACACCATTTAGTAGAGAGGAATCCCCCATATTCATAGATAGTTGGCTACCTTTTCTATACAATAATAGATAATGTAATATGCACATTTATTTGTGAAGATGAGGTGTTTGAAATTCTACATGCTTGCCATGATGAGCCCTATGGTGGCTATTTTTCTACCAAAAAGATAAAAATACAGATCTTGACTACAAACTACTACTGGCCAACACTACATAAAATGAAGTCAAATACATAAGGAGGTGTGATAGATGTCAGAGGATGGGCCACCCTACTAGAAGTGATTAGATGAACTTGTACCCACAGTTGGTGATGACACCTTGTGATCAATTAGGCATTGATTTCATTGGTCCAATTGACCTTCTTCTAACTAGAAGGAATATATATTGGTCTATACTAAATATTTGACAGTGTTTAAAGTTAGAGCCATGTGAAATGCTAAGGACAACAAAGTGGTAGAATTCCTATATGAATAAATTTTGACTCACTATGGAGTACCTTAAGATATTGTCATAGATCAAGAACCAAATTTTATAGAAGATTTAATTGCAAAATTAGTTACTAATGAGTACAAAATTAGGCATAAGAATTTCAATCCCTATCACTCATAATCTAATGGTCAATTTGAGGTGACCAACACAAAAATTGAATAAATTCTGATCAAGACAGTAACATTACACCACAAGGATTGGGAAAATTTCCTCCTTGAATCCATTTGTGCATATGAGACTACTTGGAAAACAACAACAAGATTTACACCTTATGAATTGGTCTATGACATAAAAAAATTCCTTCCAATTGAATACAAATATAATGATTAAAGGACACAAATTAAAATAGGTATAAAACTCTTTGTAGCTCAATATTATAGGATAATTTAGCTTAATTCCCTTGATGAACTAAGAAGAGAGGTTATTCATCACATATAAATAATACAGAAGCAAAGGATCAAATGGCATGATAAATTTATCAAGACAAAGGTATTTTAGAAAGGTGATTGCGTCCTACTATATGATACCTTGTATAAGGACCACAAGGGAAATTACAAGCTCAATGGTTAGGACCTTATGAAATTGAGGAGGCCTTTCCAGTTGGCATGATTAAATTAAAAACAATTGACCCTGTCAATTTTTTTTATGGTAAATGGACATTGTTTGAAACTATATAAGAAGCCACTAAACAAAGAGACATTCCTACAATAGTTCAACCATTCGAAAAACCTTAGTCATGCAACACAATACTTTCATCACAATCAACAAGACTTTCACATGCAACACAAGGGAATGAGATTCTTACCTTTGATATTGATTCTTTGTAGATATGATTTCCTCCATATTATTAAAAATAATTTCTTCAACAAAAAAAATTGAGTGTTGTCAGATTTTCCATTTCGGGGTAAGTGCACAAAGTTGAGTCCACGAAATGTGGAAGTTTTTGCCTTAGGCAAAAAAATGAATTCAGCTTGCAAAAAACGGGATCCCACTTTTTAATAAGCGGGATCCCATTTTTAAAAAGTGGGATCCCATTTAGCTTCGGGATCTCGAGCCTAAGTTTAAAAAACAGGATCCCATTTTTGGAAACGGGATCCCGTTTTCAGAAATTTCCATTTTTGGAAATTTTTCAAAACGGGATCCCATTTTGAAAATTTTTCCAAAACGAAATTCAAAAATGGAAAGTTTTTAAAGGGATCCGTTTTGAAAAAAATTTCGAAAATGGAAACTTCCAATTTTTGAAAAATTTCCATTTCGGAAAGTTTTCAAAAGGATCCTTTTGAAAAAATTTTTCGTTTTGGAAAGAATTTCAAGCGGGATCCTTTTATCCGTTTGAAATGTTTTTTTAATGAAACGGGATCCCGTTTTTAAATTATGAATTTTTGATGAGTTTTGGCTTGTTTTTTGGTTGGGGAAATGGCTTGGGGACCCGAACCTAAGCTTTGGACCTGGTTTGACCTGCAACTTGAAGGTCTGTTAATGTCAGGAAAATAATGACTTTGGACATATGTTTGAAGACCTATTTTGCAAATTTTTTTTACGAAATTAAAACCCATTATAGATGAGACAGTCTGATTCCAAATATGTAATTTTTAATAATTTGATTATTTTTTCTATTTTTCAATTAATTTCTAATGAAACTAGTCCATAAACTTGAATTATCGGTTTTTAGTATTTTAATAACTTTTGATCAACATAACATTTTGACGAACGGATTGCACAAGAGCAAACTTCGACAATTCTTTTGAGTTTAAAAAAAAAAACAAAAAATGATAAGTTTAGGTCATCTTATGCGTGTCGTACACGACAAATTTAATAAATATTTAATAAAAAAAAAATCAATAAAAAATTATAAAAAAATATTAAAAAGAAGCTTTAGTGAGTCACAAATCTTTTCCCAAAATGATTTAGAAAAATATGATAATTTAGGTCAAAATATGGATGTCGTACACATGCATGGTATGGTATAAAAAAGTGACTTTTAAACAGTGGTTTTTAGAAACGCCTATTGAAACTCAATTTTTACAATCTGGGTATTGAAATAAATTACATATTTGGAAACTAGACTCTGAGTACTACATTTTATGATTAGTGACTTTTTTGAAGATTCCATCTCTAAGTGCTTCAAATTTTAAGGTCAAATGTGTCAAATTCTAAAAATCAGGGAAAACACTTCCACTGTTTGGCCAAAAAGTGGACTCAACTTCTTGCACACACCCTTCAATAAAACTAATATCTTGAAAAAGTACATGTGGCCACTATCAAAGGGACATGTAGTAGAGGTACACATAGCCACTATTAGAGGGACATATAGTAGAGGTATACACATCCATTGCTAGAGGGACTTAACACAGAGGTACATTTAGCCACTGTTAGAGGGACCTATAGCAAAGGTACATGAAACCATTGGCAAAGGAACCTATAGATGAGGTACATGCAACCACTATTAGAGGGGCATGTAGCACCTCCACCTATATATCATTTACCATAATATTTTAGTAGTGATTTAGTGCTTTCCATCATGCTATAGATATATCTAATCATTTGGATTTTGATGAGAAACTTCATACCATGTCCTATCAAATAATCCATTTAATAAATTTGTACCATTAATCCCATTCATGTTGCCATCTACTCATTGGTCTTGATCACTTCAATAGTCTTGTCACCATGTGATCTATAGTACTTATATTTATGATTTCATATTTTATCTTAATGTCTAGTTATTTTGGCTAAATAATTATCTATACATTGCAATTAGTTATCAATATCATCATTATTTTTAGTGCTTTATTTAATATCCATATCCCCCCTACTATTCCCTAAATCCACCATTCGAGGATAAATATCACCTTAAGCTAGGGGTAACATGAATTAATGATCTTATATGTGTCACTATCTTTCAAATTTATGGCAATTGTATGTCCCAAGTACATATGTATTAAGTACACCCATGGTTATTTTCATTTTAGGGTACACTCTTCTTGTGAACAACATAACAAATATTCCTTCAAAAACTCAATTATTCATGCAGCAAAAACAATTAGTATCTAATAGAAGAAGAAACAAGGAAAAATCTATAAAAAATATCAAGTAGGTACTGTTACAAGAAATAGAAGCTACAAAAAAATATTTTGTTTGAAGGAATCAAACACATTGATACATAATGGGTGGTGAATTTCTTTGAAGAAAATCATGTGACCATAGCCTTATATTAAGTGACCAAGTTTGCATTCCTATATTTCAACATGCCAAATGGTTGGATTATTTCTAATGTCTAATAGGATTTAATGAGGAGATTGTGTAGCAATTCACTGCAACATTTTCATAAATGAAGCCATTATAAAGGGGTTGTGATTTGATGCCTCAAAAGTAGTCATCACTGAAGCTATAGGGCTATTTGTTGTAGGTGAGGAATTTTGAAAAAGCAAAGTGTTGGGAAAATATGTCTCAACCTTGCAATTACATATGGTATTGTTGATACATCAGTTATGAGGGGGCGCGGAGGGTTTTCCCCCCATGAGGGTTTTGAGGGGATCATCCCCCTGACTGGGGGTCTGAGGGCATTGTATCTCGATGGGGGCTTAGGGGGGAAATGCCCCTGAAAGGAAAAATTTATTTATATTTTATTATTATAAATCTAGACCATTCATCATTAAGTCTTAGATCTAACGACTAAAATTTTATTAGCTTGACTTGCCCTAGAAGGCAACCCTATTTTATGAGGCATTGTATTATGGTTGTGTATCGTGATTTATTCTGAGATTCTGATAGCGGTCATGTTGCCTCTAGATCTCTAGTTTGTGATACTCTTGTGAGAAGCTTGCTTTGTAGGTATATTATAATCTTTGTAATTTCTGAATAAATATATTAGGTGGCTTTTGTAGTGTGGGGTTTTTCTCCCAAAAGCATTTTCCCCATGTAAATTATTGTATTGTGGTATGCATGATATTTATGTTTATTTTTGTTTAAGTTTTTGTAATTGATAAAGATCTGTAATTTTTTTGCATTATTCTCCTCTCAAGATTATTGTAGGAAGTTGTTCTGCTACCTTAGCTTCCTTACAAATGATATCAAAGCTTGATTACCTTTGGTTTCAGTTGTGGGTTGTTGGGTTTTTTGAATTAATCTAGATTTGAGTGGGATCTTGTGTAGAAGAAACTTTGTGATCTTGTTGCAAGAATTTTAAGATGATATGTTCATCAGGGAGAATAGAGATGTATAAATTTTATGGAAATAATTTTGAAATGTGGAACATGAAGATGGAGGATCTATTGATAGATCAATATTTATGGGATGATGTTGATGAGAATGTTTCAAGGCCTACAAATCCTACCCAGGCTACTCAATATGATGTTATGGACCGTAAAGCTAAGGTTTGAATCATATTGTGCTTGGTAGACTCTATTTTAATCAATGTTCATGAAGAGACCTCTGCACAGAAGCTATGGAAGAAGCTTGGTGAGATGTATCAAGCCAAATATTTAGTGAACAATATTTTCTTGAGGAAGAAATTGTATTCCTTGAGAATGGAAGAGGGTGGATGAATTAAATACCACCTGGAAGCATTCAATATGTTGGTGACTCAGTTAGCATCAGTTAGTGTCAAAATGGATGAGGAGGAGAAATGTCATATTTTCTTTGTTCTTTTCCTAATTCGTGGGATTCTCTTGTTATGGCTATGGGAGTACTTCTATTATATTGAAGACTGAAGATGTGGTGGTTTCTTTGCTTTTTGAAGAGATGAGGAGCAAGGTATCCATCAGTGCAAATGATTACTTAAATCTTCATGGAATACCTGGGGAAAAAGGGAAGAAGATTGAGAAGCATGATAAATCCAAGTCCAAGGGGAGATCCAAATCTCCTGGAAAGTCCAAAGTTATTTGCTAGAACTATGGTAAGCTTGGGCATGTTCATAAAGACTACAAAGAAGAAAAGAATAAGAAAAGAAGAAATTTAAGTCTAATTATGAGTCTGAGAAGGAAGATGGTGATGCATTCATTGTATCTTTGGAAACTTGTGCAAGTAATGATGCATGGTTAATTGACTTAGGTGCATCTTTCCATATGACCTTTAATAGAGATTGGTTTTCTGAATATGAAGAATTTGATGAAGGTAAGGTGTACTTGGGTGATGATTCTTATTTACATATTGTTGGCCATGGTAAAGTTACAATCAAGTTTCTTGATAGTAGAATAAAAAGGGTTAATGGTGTGTTGCATATCCCTAGATTAGCATAAAATTTGTTATTTGTGAGCAAACTGATAGATGTAGAAATGTAGGTAGTATTTTATGATGTAGGATGCAAGATGGTTAGAGGTGCTATGGTGATTGCTAGAGGTGTTAGATATGGCACATTGTATAAGCTTGATACATGAAAGTGTGAAATAGTATTTTTGTGAAAAGAAAGTTTGTGGAAGAGGTGTGGGTTTCATCTTTAGCATATGTCCATGGATTTTGGGTACCTAAGGGTGCTCTCTCCTCTAAATCAAAGTTACCTATAGAGAAAACTATGTTATGGCACCAGAGACTTTGCCACATTGGAGAAAAGGGTCTAAGGACCTTGAAAAATAAAAAACTTGTTGAAGGGTTGTTTGATTGTAATATTGAATTTGATTTCTATGAGCATCACATTTATGGGAAATAAAATTGCATTCAATTTTACTCGAGTTCACATAAATCTTGTGGTGTATTAGATCTTATTCATTATGATGTGTTTGGTACTATATATATGTTCTTTCAATTGGTAAATCCACATGTTATGTTTCATTTATTAATGATTATAGTAGAAGGACATGGGTATATTTTCTAAAGAGTAAATCTGAAGTTTTCAGTCGATCTGAAGAATTTAAATCAATAGTTGAGTTGCAGACTGGAAATAAAGTAAAATGTTTGAGGACTGATAATGGCGGTGAATTTTTCTCTAATGATTTTGATAGATTTTGTAAAGATTGTGGTATTCATAGAAAAAAGACAACTCTGTATTATCCACAACATAACGGAGTTGCAAAAGGAATGAACATGACACTGGTGGATAAGGATAGGATTATGTTTAGTGGTGCATGCCTAGAATAAAGGTTTTGGACTGAATTTGTTGCTGCAACTTGCTACCTAATTAACAGGTCTCCTACATCATCTCTTGTTGATATAATTCCCATAGAGGCATGGTCGAGCCACAATACTTCATTAAGACATCTTATAGTTTTGGTTGTGAGGCATATGCACATGTGCCAAAGGAGAAGTGAACAAAGTTGGATAACAAGGATGTGAAATGTATCTTCATCGGATGTAGTTATGGTGTGAAAGGATAAAATATTTGGTATCCTATTGCGTAGAAGGTAATACATAGTAGAAATGTTATTTTTAGAGAAACTAATCCTTCTTCTATTACATTGCAGCTAGAACAAAGTAAACAAGAAGATGTGATTCAATTTCCTTCTACACCTAAGAAAGTTGAAATGAGGCCCATGGGTAGACAAGAAGTTGAGGAGAGCTCATCTAGCTTTGAATCTTCAAAAGAGGAGGAAGAACCTCCAACTTAGCTTGTTTGTAGGTTTACAAGGCATAGAAAACCACTTGAAAGGTATTCACTTGATGATTGAAGATGTATTTTCTCTTTGAATACTAACTTGGATGAACCCAGATTGGTAGAAGAGGCATTAGGTATGAATGATGTAAAATCTTGGAAGATTGATATGGATGAAGAAATGATTGTTTGCAAATGGTCAATGCTCTCCTTGGGATTTGTGACATGGACTAACCACCTCTCATGGATTTTTTAACTTTGGCGGTTGTATTAGGCATTAACAGGTTGACCTTTTGGTGCAACAACAACCGCGGGGCCAACAATTGATATCAAATCCAAAGGTGCTAGGTTTGAATCCCCGCAACTTGCGTTGAGGGGGATATCGTTGGAAAATGGTCAGTGCTCCCCTCAAGATTTGTGACATGGACTAACCACCTCCTATGGATCCATTAACTCTTGTGGTTGTATCAGGCATTAATAGGTTGACCTTTTGGTGTAATGACAATCGTGGGGCCAACAATGATAGATTTGAAAAAGAATGATACATGGGATATTGTATGATTTCCTGAAGCAAGAAAACTTGTTAGTTGCAAATGGGTGTTCAAGAAAAAGAATGGTTCATATTGAGGTATTGAGAAGTACAAATCAAGGTTGGCTTTAAAAGGTTACTCTCAAGTTGAGGGTGTTGATTATGGTGAGATATTTTCTCCTGTTACAAAAATGGAATCCATTAGATTTTTTTGTTCTATTTTTTCTTCTTATAATTTAGAGGTTGAGCAAATGGAAGTGAAAACTCCTTTCCTTCATGGTGACTTGGAGGAGGATATTTATATGACACATCCAAAGCACTACATGGTGAAAGGTAAAAGTAAATTGGTTTGTAAATTGAAGAAATATTTTTATGGCCTAAAACATAGTCTTAGGATGTGGTACCAAAAATTTGATACATATGTATTGAGTTTGGGATTTGAGCATTCTAAATCATATCATTACATTTATTATAATATTGATGGCGATCATTTCCTATTTATTACATTATACGTTGATGATATGTTATTTATTGGTAAAGGGAAAGGTATGATTTCATAACTAAAGTCTCAACTTGTTGCTAAATTTGAAATAAAATATCTTACTAGTGCAGCTAACACATTCTTGGGATGGAAATTAGAAGAGATAGATTGAATAGAAAGCTATGGCTTGGCCAAAGTAAGTATGTTAATTAAATTTTACATAGGTTTGATGTGCAACATTGTAGACCATTGTGTGTACACGTTTCAATTGAAAAAAAGTTAATTTCAGACTGTATCCCTATCAAAGATGGAAGACATGAGCAGAGTACCTTACTAGAGTGTAGTTGGAAGTTTGATGTATGCTATGGTTTTTACAAGACTAGACATTTCCCAAGAAATGGGAGTTCTTTCCAGATATATGTCTAATCAGAGTAGAGTTCATTGAGATGCAGTTAGAAGAGTCTTTAGATATTTGTGTGGTACCTCAAATTATTCATTATAAAATGTTATCATAGTAATATGAATGAAGATGAGATTTCCCTTGATATTCATGGTTATGTAGATTTAGACTGGGCAGGTGATGTTGATAGTAGACGATCCACCAGTGCTTATGTGTTTACTTTATTTGGTGGTGCAATTAGTTGGATGAGTAAGGGATAGGTTGTGGTTTCTTTTTTCACTACTGAAGCTAAATATATGGTAGCTACTCATGCTTGTAAAGAAGCCATTTGGCTTAAGAGGTTGTGTTCAGATATTGGAATAAAACAAGGTGTAATTACAATTTTTTGTGACAGTAAAAGTGTGATATGCCTAGCTAAGAACCTGAAATTTCATGCCAAGACCAAGCACATTGATGTACAATATCATTTTGTTAGATATATGGTTGAAGATGGTAGGGTGAAGCTAGTTAAGGTAGAGACTTTGATGAATGTTGTTGATTCTTTAACTAAGCCTATGAGCATAGAGAAGTTCAGATGGTGTTTAGACTTAATGGGCCTTTTGGCCCTCAGATGATTTTCACACCCTCTCGTTGCTCTTACAAGGTGTTTTAAAAGTGGGATTGTTTTGGGAAACTGTGTCTCAACCTTGCAATTACATAAGGTACAATTGATACATTAGCGATGGGGGGATGGTGACGGGGGGGTTCCCCCCACGAGGAGTTTGGGGGATCATCCTCATGGCTAGGGGTCCAGGGGTAGCGTGCCCCATCGGGGGCTCAAGCAAAAGGAAAATTTTATTTATATTTAATTATTGTAAATCTGGACCATTCATCATTAAGTCTTAGATCTAAAGACTAATATTTTATTAGCTTGACTTTCCCTAGAAGGAAACACTATTTTATGATGGTGTTATATTACAACTATGTATTTTGATGTATTCTAAGAGTTTGATAGTGATTGTGTTGCCTTTGGAGCTTTGGTTCGTGATACTCCTGTGAGAATTTTTCTCTACAAGTATATTACAATCTTTGTGATTTTTGAATAATATATTGGATGACTTTTGGCGTGTGGGGTTTTTCTCCCAAAAGGTTTTCCCCCATGTGAATCACTATGTTGTGGTATGCATGATGTTTATGTTTATTTTTGTTTAAGTTGTAATTGTTAAAGATTTGTGAAAGTTTTGCATTATTCTCCACTCAAGATTAGTGTAGGAAGTTGTTTCACTATAGGTTACCTTCCTTACACAAAGATGTTGTGACGGCCATAAATATGTTCATAGTACTATGAGAAAAACTAGACTCCTTGTCTTAAGGCATAAAATATCTCTCTCCCTTGGTCGTGGGCTTCTAATGTGATATTAATTTTTTGACATGTGAAGAGAAGTAGTCATTTCTCTATACTATGTGTTTTAAGATACTTATTCATCTTTGTCATAATAGGATTTTCAATGTTCCCAATTATTTGTGTCACTTATTGGTAGAAATGTCAATAGAGTATTGGAAGGGTAAACAATCAACACCATCACACCACTATTTAATTCAACTGTTGATAAAAAGGATTTTGCATATCTAATTCTTAAAATTATTGAGAAGATTTTATAGAACTGGATAATAGAAGAAATAGGAAAGAATTGAGCCTCATAGTTGATGACTAAGGCTTAAACAACCTCAAGAAATTGAGACTTAGGAAGTGGAAGGAAAAATAGAGGAAGAGGAAGAGGAAAGAGTAGCATCCCCTCAACATGTAACCACTCCTAATTATGTGGATTCACCAACATACAACCCTAGTTTGCACAAAATATATGACAAAATCCTTCACATGCAATAACCTCCAATCATGTAACATCTTCTACTTAGGAGATTTCTTTTGAATGAGTTTCTTCACTAACTTGTAATGTTTCTCCCTAACATGTAGTATATATGGCTCAACATGTAGCAAAGAAGAATAAAAAATCTATATTTATCAAGGGCCTCAAAGAAAAAATAACTTATTCAAGTCCTCCAAGGTACTCTCATTTTCTTAAGGAGAAAGGAGTGGAAAAAAATAATGTCAAGGAAATAAAGGGTGATTTGTCTAGAATCAAGCATTAACTCAAAGAGAGAAGAGTTGTTTATATAGAGAGAGAACTCATAATAACCTAACAAATTTGAGTATTGTTACCCATAAATTTTCCTTAACTTCTATTCGGGATGCTATCTTTCTTTCCACATAAGTCCTATACCCAATTTATGTTTGGGCGACCATATTTTGTTATTCTTTTCAAACTTGGGTAGGGTTTTCGTAGGTTTGTCAAACCTCTTGTTTTACCGCCTATCTTATTTGTCCTTCACCAGGCGGTGTTTTCCCACCATGTTTTAACTTTCCTTTTCTCCCAAGTGGGTGTACGAATTATGGGAAACCAATTAATGGGTCATGAGTCAGAATTTAGAAACTCCACCCACAAGTTATTCCTCAAGCGGCATTCTTTAGATCATCTCAAACCTGGGTGAGGTTTTATTAGGTTCTGCGAACTGCCAATTTTTTGGCCTAAGAAGAGTTTTATTGATTAACCCAATTATAGCTAGTCTGGTCACCTAACCAATGCATTATGTAGAAGAAAACCAATATTTTCCAAGCATGATATGAACAAGAAACAATGGAGCCATACATGTAAAAACACAATAGCATAAAAAAGAGATATTTTATTTATATATGTAAACATTTTTACATTGTACTGGCATAGGCAAAACCACTTGGTTTGATTACAAAATCTAGGTGGTAGACATGAAAAGAGGCAAAAGAAAAGGACATTTCATTTCAAGTGCACAAAGCAAACATCAGAACACAGACGCCCTTAGTGACAATCTGTGGGTGTTCGATTTGAGCCAGTGACATCAGATTTTCATGTGACTAGAGGAATTGCATGAACAATCCCATATCATTCCTCACAACTCCCGTGCGCAGCAGAGCCACAACCTCCTCGAGAGTCTCATCCTAGATAGAAAATGCAATGCAGATGGCATCAAATATTAATCTAGTTCAGGGATAATAACTAAGTCCATTAATTGCCACCTTGATGCGATGATGCAATTCAGGTTTCACCAGGCATTCCAATGCTTGCACACCCCAGTCCCAACGACTAGAAATCCTAATTCAATTGTGTAGATGAAGCACTCTAGCATAGTGGTGTTATGCACATGGGCTTGGCTCAAAAACACCTTGCTAAGGATACTACGAAGTACCTCTTCCTCCTCTTCACTTTGCACCATGAAAACCTCTTCTAGCTGGTCAGAAGTGTGCCTGAACAACAAACTACACTCGATTTCCTTCAAGATAATGTAGTCATTAGTATAATTTCCATCACTCTGAGAGCTTTCCATGTTGGATGCAATTGATTGTGGGAGAACGGTAACACTAGTTGAATTTATAGAGTTTTGGTTAGAAATGGGTGCATTCTTCTGAGCTTGATAAGATTTTAATTTAATTCAAATTGATGGCTAGCTTGCATCGATTTGAATTTCAAATTCCTATCAGCCAGCTCACGTGTGCCACCACTTGATATTCTTATGCATTGCATTAAAGGTTGGTGGAATGATTGGTCCTTTGGTAGCTATTGTTGGGGTTATGATCAGTTTTCTTTGCCGATACCTATTCCCCTACAAAATTTCCATTATTCTTACCAACTTCTTGAGGAACGTTTGGAATACAATAAGTTACTATTTTAGTAACAGCTTTGGTGCCTATCCAATGGCTTTAGCCATATTATAAATTTGAAGTTAAAAATGACAGAAAACACTTTTTTTTAATACACATGGGAGTGTTATCGAGAAGGAATAACATTTATTGCAGACTATAATAGCTTGTAATCGGTGTGTTATGAATTAAATAATGCTTAGTACATTGATCTTGGTATTATGTGTATGATATAGTTGTGTCTCCTTTGAAATATGAGCTATATTTCATTTATTTATTGCAGTTTGGTTTATCTTCATCAGTTGGATTTGATAGCCATGAATTTTCAATCTTTTTGTTGATTATAAATGGTTGTGACCTTTGTTGCCACGTTAGTTTCATATTTATTAGCTAGCATTAGTCACCTTTCCTTCTTTCTGGTTAAAAGAATACATTATTTTCTTAGGATTAGATTAATTCGTTGAAAATCTAGTGAGGGAGTTGTACCTCGACAAAATTCAGACAAAAGCCACAAATGCAATTGTGGACTTTTCAGAGTTGTTAGCGGATTTCAATTGGTGCCAAATCTAGGTTTAGAGTCATTACTTAATTTATCTATCAAGAGTCATTCCATTCACTAACAAATTTTTGGCGACTTCACTGGGGATGAATTAGCTGGAAGTTTGACAATCACCATCATGTCATGCAATAAGATGGTACTTCCTCATAATAATGTATTTCTTGTTTTGCAGCCGGACTTAGATTGGGTCGGAGTAGAGCAAGAAGACATCATATCATAATTAAATACACTCGCATGGAGATATAGGAGGGGTGCAGAAGATTATATGTGAGTAAATTTTGTTTTGGAAGAAGAGGAGGAATGGGCCCAATGACCACCTATACCTGTGATTGAACGACCCCCAAGGCTGATATTCAAATACTACGATGACCCTCCTCATCATCATAATTGTCATCCAAATCTACCACTACATCAACCAAGGGACCCACCTGCATATCTGCCTTAGAACCCACCTTCGGCTCATCCACTAGAGTAATTTTCTTTCCTTAATTTTACTCTAGGTAAGTTGGCAACTCTGTCTATTTGTTTATAGCTTCAAATCTCTGGTGCAACTAAATTGGCCCCCTTGCTTTATCACAATATCATGATCTACCTCAAGGATCTCGTAATGGGTTCCCTAAATTCTCTGGTCAGGATGAACAAGATCATGAGGACTATATTTTAGCTATGATGGCTGTAAGTGCAATTTTAGGAATCCAAGATGAAGATGTGTTTGTAAGGATTTTTATTGACAGCTTGATCGAGAAAGCAGTAGAATGGTTCAAAGGTCTTGAAAGAGGGAGCATCACTAGGTGGCATGTTCCTAAGACAAAATTTCTTCAACACTACAAAATCCCAATTAATGTTGCAACTACCCTGCGTCTTTTCTTTCAGATCATGAAGAACAAAGCCAAAACAATGAGGGATTTTGTTTATCATTTCAATCAATCTCTTCAAAATATTTCTTCCCCAGAAAATCCTAGTTCAGAGATCTAGTACCACATTCATTTTTGCTCTTGAACTAGACATACAATTACTTCTGAAAAGAGATAAAATTCAAGGGATTGAGCAAGCTCAGCTAGAGGTAGTGAAGGTTGAAGATGATTTTATCACCATAGGTAAGTGGAAATTAGGTTCAAGTATGAAGCTCGAAACCATCTATAAGACACTTCCCAAGCCTTAAGTTGATGTCACCCTACTGCAGAAAACATGAATTTAACAATTCTCGATAACATGCAGCTGCCTAGTGGAAGGCATGACCAACTCTTTAGTGATTTGTCCTTGAACTTATGTACCTCCTTTGAAATCTAAAGTGATTACAGTTCATCTAGTCACGATGAAGATGATGAGCTACAGGAAAGGTCATCATTAGCTTCAACCCCTCCTTTTGATAAACTCTCTTTCAGAGGCTAGTTCAAACGATCTGGCATTGACCTCTCTTCTTTCTTTAGAATATGAAGCTTTCCTCTTTAAAGAAATGAAGAATAAAGATATATGTTTAAGTTTGGAAGGAAATGATGGTTCTAGGAATGATGATCTTTAGGAGAAATAATTGTGGTCAATTCATCCTAACCCTCTTTTTAATTTTGATGAGTTTGAAATGCATGATAATCCTCTTTTCAAAAATTTAGGAAATTAATTAGTGTTAGAAGAGGAATGTTGTTTACCAAGAGATGAAGTTGATCATGACCAGAGGCAAGAAGAGGAAAATACTAATCTCCCATTGAAGGAAGATGAAATCAATGTTCAATCAGAAGTGGAAAATAGACCAATTCCTACCTTGTATTGGTCTATAAAGGAAATTACCCTTCATAAAAATGATGAGGACAAGTATAGTATTGTTTCCAATATTAATTTCCCAGAGACTAGGAAAACCTTTGAGGGATGCAAGGTCCAAAGAAAATTTGAAACTCAAGGTACCAAAAAGTTATTGGAAAAAGTGATATTTACTTTTGAAGATGCTAATATGCATTGTGTAGCTGAAGGTGATAATAAGAATCAGCTCCAAAAGGTAACTGAATTCTCATACATCTTCTTTTTTGGTTCACAATCTGATTATGAGGTGTCTAAGTTTACTTATGAAATTCTTGAAGGTAGGGCAACTGTAACTGAGGTAATTGATCATCCCATTTCTAAATTTCTTCATCTTGAAGAGAATGTTATACAAAGTTCAAATGTTTCAAAATAGTTATTATAACCAATGTATGGAGTGGATGAAATTGAAGAAGGGATTGTGATAGATGAATCAATAGTGGAATCTAATTGGGGTCCTAAAATTTTAGATAGTGTTTAATTGCTTCAACATGCAGTGACCAAGAATTTCCTTTGTCTCATGATTTTTACATGGGATGTCCAATTCAAGGGCCGGTTTCCTTTTATTCAGAAAATCAAGGTCAATGAAGTAAATTACGACTGACATTGCCTGGGTAAATTTTGTTGATTTCATGCAAGGCAACGCCGGTATGGGTCATTTGAATGCTAGAGTATCTAATGAGGAATGGATTTTTAAGCATGATACTTCACCTAGAAAGTCTTTACAAGGTGTTGGTTTTACTTATTTAATGGTAGCTGTCGCAATTTGGTAGTTGGTTGTGCACACAATTTTCAATCACCCAACATTGTTTTGCATAGGCAACTACTTCTACCAACCTATTAATGGATTTGGATGATTATCTTGGGAATCATTTGAGGTAGGGTCTTCCTACCATGTACATAGTAAAATTTTTGTTGTGCTAGTAGTTTAGGTGCTTTCTTCCCTTGCTTTATTCCATTTTTGGCTTGCTTTTGTTCTTCCTTCTCCATACTCCTCGTCTCTGTACCCAATGGAAAGGACTAGTCCATGCTCATGATTTTGGGTTCATTGCTTCATCCTTTGCAGTCCTTGTCCCCAGCCTAAACCACTGTTACACATAAAGTTTCCTTAACTTCTATTTGGAATGCTATTTCTCTTTCTGCCTAAGTCCTATACCCAATTTATGTTCATGCGATCTTTTGTTATTCTTTTCGAACTTGGGTGAGGTTTTTGTAGGTTCGTCGAACCTCTTGTTTTACTTCCTATCTTATTTTTCCTTCACTGGGCGGTGTTTTCCCACCATGTTTGAACTTTCCTTTTCTCCCAAATGGGTGTACAAATGATGGGAAATTGATTAATGGGTCATGAGTCAGAATTTAGAAACTTCACTCGCAAGTTATGCCTCGGGTGGCATTCTTTAGATCATCTCGAACCTGGGAAAGGTTTTATTAGGTTCTGCAAACCACCAATTTTTCCACCTAAGACTTGAGTTTTATTGATTAACCCAATTATAGCCAATCTGGTCACTTACCTAATGCATTATATAGAAGAAAACTAGTATTTTCCAAGCATGATATGAACAAGAGACAATGGATCCATACATGTAAAAACACAATAGAATCAAAAAGAGATATTTTATTTATATATGTAAATTTTTTTACATTGTACTGGCATAGAAAATCCACAAATGCAATTGTGGACTTTTCAGAGTTGTTAGTGGATTTCAATTGGTGTCAAATTTGGGTTTAGAGTCATTCCATTCACTAACAAGTACATAATAGAATCAATTCATTCCTTTGAGGATGAAGAGTTCATACCAAAGACTAGCCAACCTATTGACAATTTTCAAGTGACCATGGGAAGAATAAAAGATATGGAGGAACAACTCCAAGATTATCACCAAAAGGGGGATGGACTAGAAAAATTAGAGCACATGATGGTTGTAGCTTGATAGAAAAAGGAAAAATGAGGCTTGCACAATAGTCATACTCACAAGTAACATCTCCATAATTTTCTTGGTTTTCCATTACATTGAGGTTATAGAAACAGGTGGAGGGAACAAAAATGAAATGATTAAAATAAAAAAACAAGTGCAACAATTTTTTTATACATAATTAAAACAAAAGGAATAGGAAATAGATAGGTTGAAAATTAAATTTGAGAAAATGGCCACACTAACACCCTAAAGTATAACTTTTAGGCCACCATCCAAGGTATATACACTATTCCTAAAAGAATTATTTTTTATTTTTCAATTGATGTAAGCCTAATGTGATCTTCCATGCTCTGTAACAACACCTAGGGAATTCTTTTTTATCTTCTAGAGTTACACTTTAGAAATTTTAAAAAACCAATTTTGTGAATTATACTTACATTTTCTTTGTACCTTATCATACTACATAGAACCCATTTATTTATATAGGTGATGTCTAGATAAATTCTTTGGCATCATTCATTCAAAATGAGAAAAAAAGAGGTCTCTAGCTGTGATAATACCTAGAGATGAAAAAATCAGCTTCTTTAAAGATTAAAGGGGAATAAAAGGACCTAGAGGATTGGTGGAAGAATGGATTATACTAATGGAAAAACTTGAGGTGAAAAAGAAAATCTTGGAAACTAGAAAAGTTGACTGTAAAATGTTTAAACAACTAGCTACAAAGGTGGGAAGAGAAGTGTTATGGTTTTGTGCAACTAGATGGAACAAATTAACATAAGAGCTCAAAATAAAATAACCTCACTCTCCCCTCAATTACTTTCTTATGATTAATAGGCACATAGGTACATTCAACTAGTAGAAAAGTATGAGATTACTTGGTTACCTCTGGTCTTGCATCCCCTACTACTCTAGTTTCTCATACCACATTGGAAAGGAAGATCATAAAATTCAATGGATGAAGATGCACAATAGGAATGGTTGGAAGCTCAAAAAGGATTCTATCCAAAGCAAGTGGAAGAAAGAATTGATCTAGAGCATTTCATGGTATTGGCTGAATTATACAATCAAAGGCCTTCACCTGCTTGAGGACAAGTAGGTCATTAAGCTAAGGAAGTGATCAGTTCAATATTTGTGCTTGTTAATTATTTTTATTTTCTATTTCCTTCAAAAATTTCCTCTAACATTCCTAAACTCTATGACTAAATTTTTGAAAGCATAAAGAACTAAACTTGATAAAGGATAGTTTGATAAATGTTGCATTTTTAGATGGTTATTTCTAAAATATGATAGCATATTATGATCATTATGGTAATTGTAGTATATAAGTTTCTTGGAGGAACAAACTTGTCATGTAGCAAGGGTAATAGATAAAATTTAGCTAAAGGACTATCACAAACTCATAACTAAGGACCAACCATGCATATCCAAAGGATCAAGCACTTGCAACCAAGGAAGTAGGATACCCCACAGTTGACAGATAAAGAGCATGAATACATTTAACTTTAGCAAGAAACCATACTAAATTATGTCATAGAGAACAAGAAGAAACTTTTCCATTTTTCATACATGCTAGTATTTCCAATTCTCCTATAAAAATTAGAGAATTATGTTAGGACTCTATTTTCTAAAGTCTCCTATTTATGTTTTCAAAATTAAATAATCCTTTGGACCCTATTTTTTGGGAATGAGTTTCAACATCTATACTTTAGGTTGTTATGAGTCAACTTGTTAAAGATAATTTAGATTAGCTAGTCAAAGCCAAGTCTATATATTAAATGATTTGTAAAAAAAAAATTGATGTTTTACTTTAGCATGTGTATCATTTTATGAGAAATAATCAAAAGCAATTCATTATTAGTTTTTTCAATTGAATTTGAATGAATAAAGTATAAAAATATTGATTGATAATTCTAAGAAGTAGAAGAGTGCGACAACCCAAGCAAGAGTTCACCTGAGGTAACACTGTGACTTTGTTATTGTATTAGTATATTAGTTAGATCTTGATATGTTCAAGTTTAGATCAATAGTTATTTTCTAGATATTTGCAATTGTTACTTGTAGCACTAGTGTTAACCTATAGAAACATATGTAGGATAACTATTATAAGAAATTTCAATTTATGAAGTATTTTAGATGAATTCCTTTTGAACAAGAAAGTTCAATTTTTATGCTCAACTACTTAGGAAAAAGTCTAGAAACCCTTAATTAGTAAAGACAACGCCACCACCATCCAAGAAGATACATCCCTTGTCCAACATTACAAAGGTAACACCCATAATTGGTGAATCGCTTGATAAAGGATATCTTGATCTATTGAGCTGAGTGCATAAGTTAGTTGCACTAGATTTATTATCCAATGAAGAGAGCATACAAGTGTTTGGGGTGATATATTTTTAGAGGTATGCTAGAAGAAAATGAACTCACCATTAATTCTAAAAACCAAAAACCTATGGCTCCATATATATAAATTGACATATTTTGCTCATAATTTTTTTGGCTATTTTCAAGGGCATGGAGAAATCTTTGATTGTATAGTTTATATGATCATATAGAATATGTATGGTCATAAATAATATTTATGCCAAGGTATAGTTGGTGCTAGGTCTATGGTATAGTAAACATCTTTTTAGAATATTCTCTAATGATTCCATTGTAACAATTGCATAAAATTTTAAATATTTTAAATTAAAAAATATTGCTATTGCCTAAAGTTACATGGGGCCCCAAATTTTGGCCATGCTAGGGCCATGGGAGGTAAAACCGTAGTTGTTATGTTGGATTTTCTCCACTAATAGGCCACAAACCAATGCCACCTCCATCATGAGGAATTAATTGATAACCACAATAGCCTTGCTCCACCACACCATCACCACCACCCTAGGGTGCCACTATCTAGGACCACTTGTTCAACATTTCCACTAACATGATACCTTATTTTCAATCCACCAACCATATAGTTTCATTTTTATTTTATTAAGGACTAGTTGCATTTTTATTTGATTAGGAAAAAGAGATCCCCAAATGTAGGATTGACTTTCAACCCTTAGGTGAGTCAACCCTATTGGAGATCTTGGCTATTTTTCCTTATGATAAGATGAGGTAGATATGAAAAAAATGAACTTTGGGGAGAAAAACTAAAAATACTAAATGAACTCAATTATGCAATGTGAAACTTGAATCATCATTTTAAAGCATGTAACACAATCAAAAACAACAAAATTTTGATAGATCTAGGAAGGGTAAGTTGATGTGTATCAGTCACTAAAAGTTGTTGCTAAGTGTCCTCTTGGGATAAATTCTCCCTAAGGTGAATGGATCCTACTACAAGGATCCAAAATGTGATTTCACAATCCTCTGCTCCTAGATCTGCACTCCTAATTGCTTTGGATCTCACTGTAGGAAAGTCGGAAATAAATTTTGTAGATGAGTTTTCGTGGCTTGACAAATTTGACAACTTTGAAAAATTGCACTTTTGATCAATCTTCAATCTTTCTTCACCTACAAATTTGCACATACAAAGAGGGAAAAATTGTTTTTTTTTAGTGAATAGGGGTTTTCCTTGGTCGAACCCCATTTTGGTAATTAAACCTTGAAATAAAATAATGATAAAAATGAGTGATGAATGAGCACTAGCTTGTTGCAAAGTTCACCAAACCATTTAATGGATTCCCTTAGAGGATTGAAGTCTAATACATCTCTCCAAGGACTAGATCTTACATGAAATGGCTTGATTGGATGCTTGATTTGACACTTGATTTGATGATTGAAAACTTGAAACCTACATCACAATGTTAGCTCCAAAAACATGCATAGATGCAAATAAATTTGACATGATGCTTGAGATCTTAAATGCTGATGTAGAAGAGTGATAAATATGCTCTTGTTCAAGGGTGATCCCACAACAGTGGTTTACAATTTTTGGCCAAACTGGACACTGAAATTATTTTTTTAAACTAAATCTTCACATTCGGGCACCTATAGCAGCTAAACCATGAAGAATTTGAAGCTGATGCAAACTAGAGTCTCATCACATTTTGTCTGCAAATTCTAAAAATATTTTTTTCAAAATTTTTGGAATCAGATTCCACTTCTTTTTCCATCTCCCACGAAAACTGGTTTTTTTCAAAAAACAACATTTTTAAAAAGTGACGCACACCGTATAACGCATAACTTTTTTTCCATGAAGGATAAAATTCTAATTATTTCGAATTTAGATTTGTAACTCCGATATCTAGTGCTTCCACTTGGTTAGATAGTTTTTATTGAATATTTTTCTTTAATCAAGTTTCAAAGTCAAACCAATTACAATTTAGACATAATGTGACCGTATAATGCATAACTTTTTTGTATATATCAAAATTAAATTTTTTTTTCTATTGGATCAAGGACTTCAATATCGGTGCACTCATTTTTTTAATTTTTTTTTTGATAATCTGTTATTTTTCCACATGTGCAGAACATAGACCTTCATTTTCGATGAAAAACCTATGTTTAATAAAACTAAAATATCAAATACATAATAAAACCAAAACATATTAAAATTATATTCATTGGATAGCTCGTTCTGAGGACTACCTAATTCCAATTGGGTTTGTGAATATTCCTCCATTTTCATCCTCAAACCGAGCTCCGAAGTGCCAAAATTCAAGTTTTTTTTTGTCTCAGGGGGGATGAGGAATAAAGGGGGTTCGAACAAACCCCTAGGGGTTCAAGGGAACCACTAGGGGTTCGCTCAAACCAGGGTTCATTCGAACCCCCCTTCTATAAGGGGTTTTGATGGATTTTTTGGCAGGAAAGTATTAAGAGGGTTTAGCCGAACCTAGGTTCTACCGAACCCCTAATTGGTTCGGTTGAACCAATAGGTTCGTACGAACCCCTAAAATCAAGTTTTTTGCCATGCATTCTTTTTTTGTGAGTTTTCCTTCCTCACTTCAATTGTAAACCACTATTGTGGCTTCATCCTGAATGCTCTTGACAATAATATTTTCTCTTGTGAAATTTGAATTATGTAACTTCTTGATTCTAGAATTTGAATTGATAAAAAGACCTCATATTTATAGGTAATTTTCTAATTTCCTGACAATTAAACATCAAAGGCTAACAATTGCAACTTAAATTTGAATCATAAAAATACCACCAAAAAAATATTACAAATTGGGGTCCTAAGTCTAAGGAGGACCCATTCGCCCAAGGGTGAATGGTTCCTAGGCCCTAAACCTAGTACACACATTTTCCAAGATGTGTAATTTGATGTTTGCAATTGTTTTATGTAGGTTCCCCTTTTAGAAAATGAAATTAATTAGGCTTTTAAATGCATATTTGGGCCAATTAGATGCTTAATTAAGTCCAATTAATTAAGGTGAGGCAAAAAAAGTGATAAAATGTAAAGGAGTACATTTTTTATCACTACATTTATCCCCCACTTTAGTGAAAGTATGAACTTGCGCTCAAACTCACACTAAAGTAGACAAATAAGTCAAGAGAGGTCTAAGTGCACAAATGTTAGTGAGATAGGATGACAAAGATCAAGGAGGTGGCCAAGCCCCTAGGATCAAGATACCATGGCAAACCAACATAAGTACAAAGGAATGCACATATATGTATGATATACTTCAACAAGACAAGATACACAAACATACAATGCCAAAATTGATGCAAAAAGAAAAGGAAAAAAAGGGTGGATCAAGCCTTAGATGTTTCAAGCCTTCCAAAAAAAATTTGACTAGAGGAAACATGTTGTCCACTATATGCAAATAAAATATACTCATGAGGGCTAGTGAAATCTGTTGTCCATTAGGTGAGCCCCAAGAAAGGGTGGTTGATGGGAAAGTCATGATTGGTCTACAGGCTCCCATACGTCAACCATACCAAAAGTTATACCTCCTAATAAATTTGATAAGGTTCCACACAAAAAAGGTTCCACAAGGCTAGCAAGCTGCATTATGCTTGACACTCATGAAAAATAAAAATGCTCCACTAGCGAGCAAGTTGTGTTATGCTTGGTGGCTATGTCAATATTTTAAATATAATAGTATAGGATATTCAAAGGGGTTTTTCTTAGTTCATGAAAGATCTCACCTTAGGGAACAATGTGCTTAATGTCACCAAGAGAGGACTAGTCGAGGATAAAAGATTCACAACTTAGGGAATGTGAGCCATAACATTACTACTAAGATGAATGTCATATTCCAAGAAAGGTCACACTATTAAGCATCAAAGACACATCATGTGAAGTAAGAAGACGACACTTTGAAGCAAAAAATGAGCGGGGATGCTTATGCCCCCACTTAAAGAAATTGCTAAACACCATGCTATGAGAAATTACATTAAAGTAGAACATAATAAATGCCAATACATGAGAGCTTTATTTGGAAAGACCTATGTAAAACATATGTTTCCAAAATAGAGTTGTGTCATGAAAGGAGGATGCAACCCATATGCAATCCTAAGATAACACATAAGAGATCCATGGATTTGGAGTCAACATATGTCTTTGCTGCAATGATATAATTGATCTCAAAATCGTCATCATTCCCCAAATGACTCATAGAACAACAAGCACAAAGGAAGAATGACACATAGAGAGCGAAAACAAAGGAAAGCTTTTGGGTCAAAATGGAAGAGACCTAAATGTCTCAATGCCTTGCATCATCCAGAAAAGGGAAAAATAAGAAAAGAGAAAAGATAAATGGGTACAACATATAAAATATTGTAGATACAAATAGAAGAAAGTCATGAAAATTTTGCTTCCTTTGTATCCTTGCACCAACAAAGTGACAAGGGTCATCCAAAGTAGGCTCACAAACATATAAAGGCACACCAAGTAGCACTATATAGGGGATCACATTACACACATGCAATCACAAAGAACATGAAAAGAAAATTAAAAAAGAATAGTATGGCACATGCAGGTCAACCTATAGCATGTCATCTACATCCAAATCTTGTTCATCATATGTGAAAGGTAGAAAACTAGCCAAAGGTACAGAAAAAAGTGTCAAACTTTGACAAGGCTTACCTAACTCCTTTTCCCCACTAAGTATAGGACAAGGATGAACCAAGATGGGTAATGAGAATGTGCTCCTTGCAATATAGAAATGATTTATAATAAATGTAAAACGCATGCAATAGTGAGTATGTTATGATTATACAACTATCACATGGAAAGGATCAAAGCAATCAATTTCTAAGGGATTATACTATCATATTCATGCAAAAATGGTTCAAATTTGCTAATAGTTCATTAATACTATCTCCAAGAGTTCTATGATATTGATAATGAGACATGTTTGTACTTTTTCCTTTTTGTTTTTCCTTGATAGGTGGCAATGTTATAAGTCCTTGATTAAGAAGTGTGTGTAAAGCTTTTTCATTCTCATACATAGGACAAGGAAATTGTAACTTCTTGAGTTTATAAGGCCTTTGTCTTTTGCTTGATTGGGCAACTTGTTCATGTGGAAGTGGAGGTGGAGGTTCTAAGGTGACCCTATCATCCTTGTGAGGGAATAATTGGTCTTTTAAAATGATCTTATGAAAGAGAGCACCTTTAGGAGATGTGCAAGGGGGGAAGATCTTGATATCATAACCCTTTGGTATCCTCAGACGGTATTTTCTCTAACAATTTGTGGATTTCATGCTCATGTCTTATGTCACATCCTTGTTTGTTTAAGATCTTAAAGCCTTGACCATAACTCTATTCTAAGTTAATGGATGTATCAGTAACTCGATGAGCATAATATAAAAGAGTATCATTATTGTCCTTGTTAACAAGTTCATTAATGATTGATGGTTGAGGCTTGCTTTGTGCTTCAATTTTAGGATGTAAAAGGTTGAACATATCAAGTGATGATATTATAGGTGGTGTTTGCATGGATGGATAAAAGGATGCATTGTTCTCAAGGTTGCATAGGGAGTTTGTATGAATTATTGCATGTTATATTCATCTTGACCTAAGATATCCACCTCATGGGGACATTCATTAGGAGGTGAAGATTCATAACTAGGCTCAATTGCATTAGTTTCATCACCAAACACATAACTTGAGACATCTACCAAAGATCTCAAGGACATCCATAGTTTACCAAAACACATATCCATGATGCAAGAATGAAATTTAATGCAAAGTTTCAGATTTTTCTAATTTTTGAATGCAAAAGACTGAAAATGATATGTTTTTAATGCAAATAATTTTGATTAAATCAAATAATGCACTTAATTTGACCAAGTGAACTTAATGCGATAAAGTATGTATAATTTTCTAATTTTTGAAACTAAAACATAGAGTTAACGATAAAAGAAAGTAAAGCAAACAAAGACAAATTGATGCCCAGAATTTTTAAAGACACTTGTACAAGGATTGATTCTCCCTAGGGTGAATTAGTCATAGGTCAGGGATCTGAAAAAATTGATTTTTTCTTGCTTAATGTTTGAATTCCTTGTTTCAGGTTGCAAATTGTGGTTTTAGTGATAGAATTTTCCAAATTTAAGTGGCTTAATGCAAATGAATTAAGTGATAAATTATGAACAAAGTGACACTTTTTGAAATATAATTTTGACCAAATTTGCTAATGTAAATGACTAAAAGTATACTAATGTGAAAGTACTATGGAAAATCAATGTAATATGCATAAATTTTTTTATAGATTTTTTAGATTTTAAACAATGCAAGATGCAAATCTAAAACCCTAAATTAAATGCAAACTAATGCAATTTTGACAACCCTATATGAAATGAAAACTAATGTAAATCCTAGATCTAGGGTATGAATGAACTCCAATTTCAGAATTTTAGATGTATAATGTCAGGTTCACCAAAATGAAACAAAGGAAAATTAAGTTTTATCAAAATGGGGTGATTGGATATATAATGCACCTATCTTTCTTGTTTTATTAGGAAAAACATATCCCCAAAAGTAGGATTGAATTTCAACCCTTAGGTGAGTCAACCCTATTGGAGATCTTGGATATTTTTCCTTATGATAAGATGAGGTAGATATGACTGAAATGCACTTTGGGGAGAAAAGCTAAAAATACTAAATGAACTCCATTATGCAATGTGAAACTTGAATCATCAATTTAAAGCATAACAAAATTAGAAACAAAAAACTTCTAACAGATATGAGAAGGGTAAGTTGATGTGTACCAGTCACTAAAAGTTGTTGTTGAGTGTCCTCTTGGAACACATTCGCCCTAGGGTGAATGGGTTTTGCTGTAGGGATCCAAAATCTGATTTCACAGTCCGTTGTTCCTAGATCTACATTCCTAATTTATTTGGATCTCACTATTGGAAAGTTAGAAATAGATTTTGTAGATGAGTTTCTATAACTTGACAACTTTGATGACAACTTTGACAACTTTGCAAAATTGCACTTTTGATCAATCTTCAATCCTTCTTCACCTACAAATCTGCACTTACAAAGAGAGGGGAAAATTGTTTTTTTTTGGTGAATAGGGGTTTTCCTTGGTCAAACCCCATTTTGCTAATTAAACATTGAAATGAAGTAATGATAAAAATGAGGAATGATGAATGACCACTAGCTTGTTGCAACTCACCAAACCCTTTAATAACTTCCCTTGGAGGAATCAAGTATAATACATCTCTCCAAGTATTGGACCTTGCATGAAATGGCTTGATTAGATGATCTATTTGACACTTGATTTGATGCTTCAAAACTTGAAACCTACATCACAATGTTATCTCCAAAAACATGCATAGATGCAAATAATTTTTTCATGATGCTTGAGATATTGAATGTTGATGTAGAAGATTGATAAATCTACTCTTGAATGCTCTTGACAATAATATTTGCTCTTGTGAAATTAGAATTATGTAACTTCTTGATTCTAGGATTTGAATTGATTAAAAAGACCTTGTATTTATAGGTAATTTTTGAATTTCCTAACAATTAAACATCAAAGGCCGACAACTACAACTTGATTTTGAATCATAAAAATATCACCAAAAATATATTTTAAAATGGGGTTGTAAGCCTAAGGAGGACCCATTCACCCAAGGGAAAATGGGTCCTAGGCCCTAAAGCTAGGACACACATTTTCCAAGATTTGTAATTTGATGTTTTAAATTGTTTAATGTAGGTTCCCCTTTTAGAAAAAAAAATAATTAGGATTTTAAATGCATACTTGGGCCAATTAGAGGCTTAATTAAGTCCAATTAATTAAGGGGAGGAAAACAAAGTGAGAAAATGTAAAGGAGTATATTTTTCATCACTACAAGTACCACTATTGATGTAATTACATACCATGTAATATTAGTATCTTTAGTGTGTAAGGTGGAACCCACACTTTCATATGTATTCATTAGATTCTTTATAATAGATTTTTCAATATTAGTATATGATGTTCTTAGGCCAAGTATCTTCATTATGGGTGTAAACTTGAGATTTATCATCATTTCAACAAAAAATCGACATCTTGTTTGATTTAAGCTTTTTTAAAATAATTTCTATATTTTATTCACGAGTGATCCCACAAAGTTGGTTTACAATTTCTAGGATTCCAATTGAAGCGGGTTTGATCGAACCACCTTAGATCAAACCCCCTTGGATAGAACTTGACTATTTTTAAACCATACCTATTACAGAGTCTCCTTTACACCTATCAAAATGTTGATAAAAACCCACTTTTGTTTTACCTTTTGGGGGATCAAATGAATTCATTTAAATTTTATTTTTTTAAGTATGTATTCCTTATTATAAGCTTCCCAAAAAGTATAATTTTAAATAAATTTAATTTTATTATTATATTTATATTTTATTTCTTGTGAATGTAGGTTTTTCACCAAAAATCAAGCTCTTTGTTCTACACGTGGAAAAATAGCAAACTATCAAAAAAAAATTGAAAAATAGAGTGCGCTAGATATTCAATTCCTTCATCCAACAAAAATAAAATTGAATTTCGATACATACAAAAAAATTTATGCGTTACACAATCTGCCTATGTCTGAATTATAATTGGTTTGACTTTGAAACTTGATTAGGGAAAAAAATTTCAATAAAACACTATGAAATCAATTGGAAGCACTAGATATCGTAGTTACAAATCTAAATTTGAAAGAATTAGAATTTTATCCTTCATGGAAAAAAAGTATGCATTATACGGTGAGTGTCACTCCTTAAAAATGTTGTTTACTGAAAAAAACTAGTTTTCAAAGGAGATGGAAAAAGATGTGCAATATAATTCCAAAAATTTTGAAAAAAATATATTTAGAATCTAAAGACAAAATTTCACAAATCACTAGTTTGCATCATGTTCAAATTCCTCACGGTTTAGCCGCTATAGGTGCCCAAAAGTGAAGATAAATAGTTAGAAAAAATTATTTCAGTGTCTAGTTTGGCCAAAAATTGTAAACCAGAATTGTGGGATCACCTTCACATTTCTTGGATAAGTACATTTGAGAATCTTATCAAAAATTGGTTTTAAAATCAGCGGTAGCCTATCATGGCATTAAGCTGGCTAGGGGTAAGGGGATTTCCAAAATTTGGGTTGAAGGGGACAGATTGAATATTATTAACTGCCTTAGGAATAATTCCCCTTCTTCTTGGTCAGCTAAAAGATTTATTGTGGATGCCCTTTCCATGTCAAATTATTTTGATGAGGTTTATATTTCCCATGCCTTTCGTGAGGCAAATGGGGTGGTAGATCTATTGGCGAATCTTGGGGTGGCATCTGCTAGATCATGGGAGGTTAATCATAACCTGTTGATGGAGTTAATTTCCTTGCTAAATAATGATAGCTCCTAATTCTTTGGAAGAGACCTCGTCTATTCAGGTGTTCTCATGGGTTGGCATGGTAATTATGCTCTTTTCATGATGATATGACACTTGGCATTAGTGGCACTCATTGGAATTTGTGGGAATATGATTTGTATATGCAGGAGGCTCTTGGCCATTATTTTCCTTTGTACCTTGAAAGGCAGGCCCACACGCTTTCTAGGTGCAATTTTAACCTTGGCCTTGTTTATTTGCATTCATTTTATGTGCCCGGGTCTTGCTCATGTGAACTTGTCGCCATTGAAGATGGGTGGAGATAGGTGTAGAACTAAGCCTCTTTCGTGTGATGAGATCAAAGAAAATGTTGATGTCTGGGAAATTTTACAGAAAGGTAGGGTTACCCCGTATATGGAGAAATTACATGGTTTTAAGTCAAATGTCTCTCGAGAGTTTGTCGATGCTTGGAATGGAAGGGTGTTGAGTTTCTTTGGTAGGGACATCACTATAAATGAGGTGTTCACTGCGGAAGTTACGAGGATGTCGACCGAAGGAAGGAAATTTAATAGAGAGAAATCCATGTTTGGGGCTGCCATAATGAACTTTCTATAGGACAAGGAAAAGGAAAAAATGGTGAGACTCCAATTTGGGGGTTATGACCGCACCAAAATCAAGCCTATTTGGGGTGAGGTGGCCATGGCATTGATGCATTATTTTACCTTGGATGGGAGATCTACGGCTCTGTATGGGCACCATTTCATGATGCTCAATCACTTCCATCATGGTAAGCTAATTTCTTTCCCTTTTTATCTTCTACTTTCTTTGGAAGATGGGATTGTGAACTTTAGAAGGAATCCTAGGAATCCCTTCTTACATGAGGGTTTGATGTTGGTTATTGTGGAACACATAAAAGTTAATTTGGTTATTGAGACCCTTATTCCTATTATGTCTGATAAGTCAAAGAAGAGGGAGAAGTTGAGTGAGAAATGCTATATTGAGAAGGTGGATGACAACACTAGGATGGAAATTGAGGAGGAGTCCTCTGCTTGGTCGGATGGTTACCACACAGACCTCGATTATACCCCTTCTATTGGTGGTAAGAAAAGCTCTTCCAAAAAGGCTAAGCCCTCCTCTTTGCGTGTGAAGCATAAAATTTAGGCTACTTGTGATGAGGAGGTTGTGGAGGATAAAGCTAGTAAAAGGAAGTTTTTGAAATAGGGCTAGTGTGTTCCCATGATCTAGTGGAAAATTTGCAAGAGGGAATTGGGGTTAATAAAGCCTAAGAGGTGGCAGATTTGGTGAAGGTGAATATTCAGGATTGTGGTGGTGGTGGGGGGGGGCCAGTTGTGGGGAAGGTGAATAGTGTTGTGGATTTGGAGGACTCTCCTACTATGTCAACGTCTAAAGACAAAGGTAAGGATAAGGTTGCTTCTCTTGAGGGTTTTCTGGAAGATGACCCACCCATGAGCTCCAATCAAGGGATGGGCTTGTATTGGGGTGCAATAGATTTTATGCAGGTGTTTGGGTTGGTCAAGGAAGGGGACGATATCTCTTTCAATCTACTTATGTGGTTGGTTCAGGAGGTTCAGGACCTCCATGGCAAATATGACATGATTGCTTGCTATAATATATCTACCCTCATAAGCACAAAGAAGAAGGACTCTATCTTCAACATGGTAAAATCATTGAATTCCAACCTTGGTCTTATGGTGGAGGACGTTGCTAATCTAAAAAAAGATCATGGTCCTAGGCTTTCCATGGTGGAGAGGAATTCCCTGTAGTTGCACAGAGACCTCAATGCAATGATTAATCTCAGCAAGGAGAAGCTTGAGTCCTCTACTAAAGGTTTGGTGTTCTTGAATGAAAAAGTTAGGGAATGGACAAGGAGATCTCTATTTAATGAGCTGATCAACCGGGATGAGGGTGGGGATGTTGAGAAGAGTATGCAGGTTGCTAACTTGGGCATAAGGCCAAGTGTTCGCACTTGGAGCAAAACCAAAAAGAACAAGGTGGTGTTGAGGCAAGATGTTGAAGAGATCATGGAAATTCCCAACAAAGTGATATTGAAGGATCTAGAAGCAGTTAGAATGTTAAAGGAACTCCTTTAGACACTGCTCTTTCTATTCTCTTTAGTATGGTTTTTTGTGTCTTTGGTTGTTGTTTGTTGATGGTGTGTTGATTGTTGTTTAATTAGCCTAGTTTTTGTGGTAGTGGGGCAGCCTATCTGCTTTATCTTTGTTTCCTTTTCTTTTGTACAGGGCTTTAGGCCCCATCCAAAACATGTTTTACGTTAATAAAAAACAATTAGTTTTAAAATATTATCAATTTTAATTAAAAATTTAGGTTTCTATGAAAAATTCTAAGAGGTTTTCTCAATGGTAAACTTGCCTCAATATTTGGAATGCTTATTATGTTTTCAATATTTGGAATGATTATTGTGTTTTTAGTATTTGGAATGTTTATTTTGTTTTCAATATTTGGAGTGTTTATTATGTTTTCAATAGGTGAATGAGGAATTTTTTCAATATCATCTTGAGATGGGAAAGATATCGTACCTTCAGCTTTAGGATTCAATTTCCTCATTGCATGAATATTTTGTATTCATTTCCTTTTTTCTCCAAATTCTTCTTTTCCATGCCTTGAGTGGATGCTTCATGTTCATCTTCAATTGGAAAAGATGATAAATATTCTTCTACAATGTTCAATTTATTACTTTCATGAAGTAACCTCATTCATTCCCTTTTCTTTGCATTTTCGGCTTCACGCTCCTCCCATATTTGAGTTTTTAGTACTTTCTTTAGTATTCAATGATGAATTCTATATCAATCATGAATAATATAAGGAGATTAGTTGATTTCAGGTACACTAAATCATCAAACCACTATCATACAAATATTGTTCAATACTTCTCAAACATGTGCTCTATACCACTCACTTGAGGACTCTAGGTTAGGATGGAGTGGACTCACATCCATTCACTTGTACGGTAAGCTATGATGAGGTAATGAGAGATTAAGGTAATAATTAATCAAGATGACTAGTAATTATGCAATTAAAACATTAATAAGAGTTTTCCAAGAGACTCTTCTAAATGTACAAGTAGATATGTGGAATTATTACGAAGGACATTGGACCAATCTTCCATTGTTGTTGAGGATCCCCATGGTATGGCTCGGTGTACTGCTCAACCTCCATGTATTTCTCTATACCTATGATAACATTCCATTTATATCCTATGATAATCATATCCTCTTTCCTTGTAAATTGGATTATAAATCCAATGCGTGTATTTGATTACATGGTATACAATTAATTGGTGTGTTCTTCCCACTCTCATATATAGTATTATTTTGTGATATCCCATGGTTATGTATTGATGGTGTTGGAAGACCCTCATGTCTACATGCTTGGTGTTTTGTGTATTATGTGATTAGTTCATGTTTATGAAATGATATTATGGGAACACTCTCATGCACGTACATACATGGTATTCCTTGTATTGATGTAATTAATATGTGTATGCATTTTTTTATTTATTGTGTATCCCTCATGTATAGTCTTCTTAGAAAATCTATTTATAATATGTGTTTAGTATATGTATGTTCAACCAAATTAATTTTTTTGTTGTTGTCGAACTATCAATTAGTTGTACCTCCTATTTCAAAGGGATGTTCCTAAAGGCTTCACATGGCTGGGTAGATTTGAACCATTATTTTTTAACCACCATTGAAGGAAATATTTTAGTTTACAAGTGTGCACACCTACTTTATAATTTTAAAGTTTCATATTTAGGGTTTTTGCAGGCTTGTGAAGCTTAGATGCAATATTATAATTTGTAGGGGTGCAAACCTGTACACTAGAATTTTAAATTTTAATATGTGGTTTGTTGTGTACTCTTCCAATATTTAGGGGTGCAAACTTTCTCTATAATTTTGAAGTTCCATGGGCATTATTATACAAACTCTCCATGAGCATTATTATACAAATTCTTAGACATTGAAGGTAGGCTTGTAGTTTATAGAGGTGCAAACCTACTCTACAATTCTACAAATAGGGTTATTGTGGAATTGTAGAGATCATAGGTATTGCAACTTTTAGGAGTTCCATGGGAATTATTATACAAACTCTCCATGAGCATTATTATACAAATTCTTAGACATTGAAGGTAGGCTTGTAGTTTATAGAGGTGCAAACCTACTCTAGAATTCTACAAATAGGGTTATTGTGGAATTGTAGAGATCATAGGTATTGCAACTTTTAGGTGTGAAAATCTACTCTAGAGATTAAAATTATATAGGCTAGGGTTGGAGACTTATGGAGATTAGAGGAAATCTTGATCATGAACTCTAAAGTTTCATAATTTGCAAACTTGTAAGAATTAAAGGTAGGTTTATATTTTGTAGGCTACAAAGTTGCTCACATATTTTTAATTTCCACAATTTGAAGGGTTGTAGGGATTGAAGGTCTACTTGCAATTTAGAAAATTATAGAATTACACATGGAACTCTTTGCAATTTAGAAAATTATAGAATTACACATGGAACTCTTTTTTTTTTGTTAAAAACTATGTTTTTGAAAAGGAAAAAACAGGTTTTACAGGGACCTGAAACCACAAAGTTAAAACAAACAAAGAAAGAGCAATAAAAGTTCGATCAAACAGTCAGTTGTCCAAAAAAGGAAAAGACAGCACAAAGAGACAACAGGGTCTAGAAAAAAGGACCGCCAAAAAGCCAGAAACAACCACCGCAGCACTACTCCAAGGTGTTCATCAACTCCTCGGCTTCCTTTTCAACTTCATTCATATCCTGTAACCCCTGCTTGAGGATTTGAACCGTGTGTGGAGAAGCAGGGGCCTTCCTCTTCGTATTAGCCCGGGTACGAGTCGAAATCCCTTCAGCAACAGATCTGCTACAACCTTTTGTCCGCATCCAAGTCCACGACCAACGAGCCCTTTTGATTTTTTTCTAACTTTTCCACCATAGCATTGATGATAATGGCATTGTGCCTGGCAATTTTATAATTATTCGCCACAGTGGCCCTGATATTTTGGCCAATCTTGGACATATTGCACTCGAGCCTAGTCAATCTTTCCTCCTGCGACTGCTGTCTTATCCCCGGTAAGGGGGTGTCCTGTCCCTCATTCTCATTACAGCTCCGACTAATCTTCTACTCTAGTTCCATGACTCTGTTGCTGAGATCTCTATTACGGCCATTCAAGTCACAAACTTCCTTCTGGGTCCACTTAAGAATAGTGAAAAGGCCATTCGTACTTTTTTCTGCCACACTCATTATGTCCTCAGGTCTGAGGTTATTCAGGGCAGAATTAATTTCACCCTAATCAGGGGAATCTTTAGGGGCATTCACAAATCTTCTAGACGCAGGGGCACTAGGGGCCGACTCTTTACTAACCATAGGTTTATCAGAAATAATTTCCATAGAATTCCCAGAGTATGAAACTAATTTCGTAACCGAGGTACCTTTAAAACCAGAGACCAAACCCGGGGTAGGGCAACCAGGAGTCGACTGGGGATTAAAACAAGATGGCGAAGCAAAACCCGGGATAGGGCAATCATGCGAAGGCTGCGGATTAGGATAAGAAGGCGGAGCATAACCTATAAGGGCATTCTGACAAGAAAGGGACTGGGGGGCAGTGGTTTTAGAGCCAACAAGGGCAAAAGCAGGAGGGGCCAGGGGATCGTTCTCCCTGCTACTTTCCATATCCTCATCATCCATTGTTAAAAACTATGTTACTTGATATTATCTTGACTAAACAAATGTAATGATGTAACATACATGATAATTAATGAAATTAGTGACAACATCAAAATTATTGTAAAGAGAAGGCATATGGACAATAGAAGGATTAAGAACATGAAAATTATTATTGTAAAGAGAAGACATAGAAGACATATGAACCATGGAAGGATTAGCAATTGGGATACAATAAAGTGAATTAGCACCACAATTCATTACACATGAACATGAACTAGAAGGGGACATGAACATATGAACCATATAATTAATGAAATTAGTGACAACATCAAAATTATTGTAAAGAGAAGGCATATGGACAATAGAAGGATTAAGAACATGAAAATTATTATCGTAAAGAGAAGACATAGAAGACATATGAACCATGGAAGGATTAGCAATTGGGATACAATAAAGTGAATTAGCACCCCGATTCATTACACATGAACAGGAACTAGAAGGGGACATGAACATATGAACCATGGAAGGATTAGCAATTGGAATACAATAAAGTGAATTAGCACCACAATTCATTACACATGAACCGGAACTAGAAGGGGACATGAACAAAAGGGAAAAAGTCATTGCACATAAACTAGGACTAGAAGGGGACTAAAAGAGGACATGAACAAAAGGGAAAAAGCCCAACAAAAGGTAAAATTTCATAGTGAAATTGTAAGTAAAGTTAGTATCAACTAGAAAGGAATACTGTTGGAATACGTCATAATGATATTCCAAAATCCAGTTAGGAAGACTGTTAGCTTAAGATTTGTTATTTCTGCATTTTGATTGTGTTTTGAATTTTTCCATCAACGTTTCATTTCGGATCACACTCAGTGATCCATCCTCACGATGATAGAGAGCATAACAAGATGAAAAATATATTCTACATTTTAGCTGTTAAGCAAAGCATTGCGTGTTTTGTTTGCCTTTCCAAATTCTAATTTTTAGTTGGGTAATAGTCTAATTTTTGGTTGGGTAATAGAAAAAGAATATATTCTACATTTGTTTGGTTGGTTTGCTTTACGACAAGTAATTAATAATCCGTGATTGTGTTTAACAGCCGATCTTGCTGTTGGTGTTTTCCTTATACTGCTGAAACATCCACATAATTATATCCAGTAATGAACAAAAACATTTTGAGCAATTGAGATACTCTTTCATTGAAGCCTCGAGCGGATCTTACATATCTTATGAATAAAGAAAAACTAGTTCGCCTTCAACTTTAGTTTTAGAACTGCACACGATGATGTGCCAGCTCCGCATCACAATACCTAAGATTTAGCAGAGGCGAGACACTTTTATTTATGGCTGTACATACATACTACTAAGGATACTGTTACCGCGTTCCACTCTACCAAATGCCTGCCAACACAACCAACAAGGCCAAATGTTAGTTACCCAAGGCCAAGTGTGGAAAGGGGAAGAAAGGTTAAAAAAGAGCGTTACCGCGTCGTTGAATTTCACAGCGGCCTGGTTGAACGTTACAGCGGGAAGGAAGCTCTCTCGCTCTCTCCAATAATTGTTGGTGTTGTCCGCGCCCCTGACGTCCACTGGGGTTAAACTCTTCGAACTCCTGTTGCTCTTGGTCGAACACTCGCTGAATGGCGTCGCAACGGCATTGCTGAGGCATCTGACGAAGCTCTTCGCAGCACCTGCGGGAGGGTCTCTCCTGCTCGCCCCTCTGCCCTCTCATGAAATCTCTGCACTCAGAGAGCCTACTCGGGTCACAGGACTGTTGCCTCCCCTGGTTCTCCTCGCACTCTGCCATTGTGAAGGGAGCGCAGGAGATGAGCACCAACACGGCCATCACCACCCATTTTGTTGATTGCTGCTTCATTTTGGATAAATAGTGTTGCAAATGTGCAAGGGCCAGTAGATGATCTATATGTGGAGAAACAGGGGTATAAGTAGGGAGGGCATAGCTTTGTGTGCATCGGAGGCATGCAGGTGGGGCGATGGAAGGAGCAACACGTAAGTGAATCTTGCAGGGTGGCAAGTGGTAGATAAAAGGGTAGGCAGCTAAGCAGCATGCGGCGTCCAGACAGTGCACGTAGATGCTAAAAGCAGAGCTTTTACAAGCTTTTTTCTTTAAAAACTTTACTTTGTTGTAACATTTGGGTTTTAAGTGTGTTTTTGTTATTTAGCTTTTCCAGCAGATGATGAATTTTCTTTTTCTCATATTAAATCTGGAACAATTGTCTTTTCCTCCCTGTGCTTTACTGATGGCTACGTGCTAGCAGAATGTTCAATCATGCCCTGTTAATGTTAGGCATCTGTATGAGCATAGAAACACCTGTAATCTCTGCGTTGATGAACAAAGGCTAAGAAGAAATCATTCAACATCCATCTGTGAATGGACTCACTTGTATTTTCTTTCCCCTGTTGTCACTGGTAACCATAGCAATATAAATTTATGTGTACAGGTTGAAAGGACTTTACACAAATAAAGAATATTAGGCTAAGAAACGCTCTGATTCAATCTCTTGTTATCCTGTGTCAAATTTGATGTGAGAACACATTTTTTTCTATACATTTCTGCAAGCTTGGCATGGAAAAACAGTGCTCAATAACTCTGTATGTGCAATTATCTCCATGTGCAGCTTGCAAGATGTGAAAAGTTAAAGAAATATTTAATCAATTTGCATCAATGTCTGTCAATTTTGAAGTGAATATAAATAGCCGTGCTGATCCTTTATTACAGTTCCTTCTTTTCTCTTTTGACCCACTTCATTGTTTCCTTAGATTTTCAATGTTTTTCTTTCTAGACATTTAATTCAGGGGACAGTGCAAAATGGGGAGATGGAGCATTATTCTTATGATCTCATTGGGTGTGCTATTTTTAGCAGTAGGCTCTAATGGGGCTTGTTCATAGGGGAGCTGTTTGGTTCATGATTTTTGTGCCAAAGATGGCGAGCCTGTAGCTAGGCTTCAAAAGGTGGCCTTGCAGTTCTGTGGGTGACATGAATTATAGGTTTAGTGTTGAGATGATGTTTCTATCACGATAAGTTTGTTCACACTCCGATTATCAACATTAGATCTCAAGCTAATGCTATTATAGTATCTAAATTTGTAATTATGTATAGAAAGTATAGCCTGTTTGGAGGATGCATACAATCCACTTGACAAAATGCATGAGCAAATGCTAGTCGCATTGAATGTCATACATGGAGGGTACGTGTAGAATGGAATATATGAAGTGTTTGATTCTTCTTTTGAATTGGCTATTTAGGGTTTGGCATTTACATAGCAGTTTGGTAATGTGTAGGTTGGAATCTTTGTTCCATTTTATTTCAATGCAATGTCTAAAACATATTCTTATTCCACTCAACAAAATTGATGCAGCCACTCTTTGTGGGCAATTATCATACAAATACTTCTAATAAGCATAGAATATAGGATGATCTCCTATTTGAAAACATGTTCAGAGTAAAAGCTCAATTTGTCTACTAATTCCAACAACAATATTAAGAAATTAAGTCCAACAACAATATTAAAAAATTAGAGTAGAATACCATCATCAATATATGATAACCTATCTCTAGATGGTCCTAAATTGGTAGAATTTTCATCTACAAGTTATAGAATAGAACCTCTTCAAAGAAAGTCTAAAATGAAATAGTTAAGAAAATTAAAAGAATTGGACTTTGAGAAAGTCTAAAACGAAATGGACTGTGCAAAAAATAGTTAAGAAAATGAAAAGATCTAAACCTTGAGAAAGCCTAAAACAAAATAGATCTTGCAAAAACAGTTAAGTTAAAGCTATAGAATGACTCATATTGGACTAGAATACAATAGTAATAAGCAATTGAATGAGTATTTAAGAGTTTTGAGGTCACTCATGGTTGGATCCTATCTTCAAAGGGCATCCTTCAATACTCTATGTGTATATAACATGAATTATATAATCATACTTATGTAATTAAGTCCTTATACTCATTTCCTAGTTTTAATATACAAATGCATCCATTTTAATCAAAGTGATTAAAAACAATCTAAGTTTTTTGGTTGTTTTCCCATTTATGCTTTCAATCAATTTGTAGGGAAAAGGAGTTTGTCTAATGCTATTCCAACCTTAATACCTTAAACCAAGACATACATGATGACTATACCTTTTCTTTTTATTTTCAACTTAAGGAAACAATTTCAAATCTAAAAACAAAGTTGATAGATAAGGCCTAGGGGTTATTGCATTTCCATCATGCTATAAACCTTTAATTTCTTAATGACACTTAACTATTTACCATTTTAAAATGTTATTTTATTTCAAATAGTTATTTCTAAATACAATTTTATTAATTTTAACATGTATTCTACTCTATATTATATAGATATATAATTAATTTTCTAACATAATAATTCTTAATACTCAACGTGAAAAGTTGTGCATTTTTCCTCAATATAGCAAGAAATTATCTCTCTTAATTATATCCTCTTTGTTCTCAAAGAAATTATAAAAAAATGGTGTTGCATGGTTAAGTTCCTTGATAATAAGATCCTTCCTTTTTATGCCTAGTAGTTTGATTCTTGTGGTTATAAACTTATATATATATATATATGTGTGTGTGTGTGTGTGTGTGTGGGCGGGGGGCGGGGGTGTGTGGTTAAATTACAATCTCCTAAAAAATGACAATCATTTCATGCATTCTAAATATATATATGTACTTAAAGGGTATGATAAACACTTATTATAAAATATTTGTGTATATATATAATTTTGTGCTACTTTCACTTGAAATTAATAATCCCTCTATAGTTACAAGTAGACTGGCTAGATATAAAGGATTTCTTTGACTAGGCAATCCCCTTTGACATGAAGAATCCTCCAACATAAGTCACTTGAGAAACTTCCCTAGTTTCATAGGCATATTAATTTGAAAAAATGAGTTACATGATCAAGTACTCTACTTGGTTCAAAATTTATTTGTTGCATGTTTTGGGTAAGATAATGTACTTAATTTATCAAATATTTTTAAACATAAAAAATTGTACTTAACTAAGCCTAAGCCCATTGCAAACAAATCAAGCTAGGGATATGTTTTGAGCATACAAAAGAAATTAATTCATAACAAGAGGTAATATTTCTTCTATCTGATATTGAAACAAATGGCTTTTGGTAATATAGGAAAAATTATTGAGTTATTCATATGATTATTTAGAGCTTCTAGCCTTGCTAAATCTCAAATAAACATGAATAATATATTGTCAAAACAAAATCCCTTTTCCACTCTTTGGCAAGAACCTAGTTGTGCTACAATCCTTGTTTTATCAGGCATAATGTTGATCTTTTAAACCTAATGATTCATCTTCTAACCATTTATGGTGCTCACATAATGAATATTATATCTTTAATTATAATTTTAGGTGGCTACGAGGGACATTAAATTTAGAATGTTTGGGAAAATATATAAGAAATCGATAGTGGGTGTGTTCTAATAATTCCTAATTGTGATCCATATGTATTTAAAAATATAAAATGATGTTGAAGGTTAGGCTTATATTCACTCAAAAGAGAAAGATGCATATATCTATTCTTCATGCATTTATTCCTCAATCCTAGGTGTAGTAACAGAAAATGTATCCCTTTTTCCTTAGTTTGGGAATAATTAATATTAAAATGAACTTAATGTTGCCTTGATTTAGTGTTGTAATGTGTTTTATACATTCACATTAAGTTTAGGGCCCTTTTTAATAAAATGGACTTAAATGTACCTTATTGAGGGTGTTGTAAAGTGTACCATTACACTTTAACATTAATCTAGGGCTTTATTAATTAATTTAGGTTAATTTTCCTTAATTGGCCCCTTTAATTCAAATCCAAGCCTAATTAATTGCAAATTCTAAGGGATAAAACCTGACATTCATAAATTCCATTACACAACACTTAATTTTAGAAGGTGTGTGTCCTAGGTTAATGACCTAAGGCCCATTTGCCACATGGAAAATGGGTCCTCACTAGGTCCTAGGACCCTATTTTTACATGATCTTTCACATTGCTCGAAGTGTATCCTAGTTAAGTGAGCTATAACCCATTCGCCATATGGTGAATGGGTTCTCACTTAGAGCTAGGACCCCTCCTTGAAATATGTTTTTGATAGTATTTTAATAATTTCAAATCCAAGATTTGATGTCGGCTTGTGATATTTAAATTTCAGGATTTAATGATAAGATATGTATAAATACAAGGCTATTTAACTATGTTTTATCTAAGCAATCCTATCAAATTTTATGAGAAAGTCCTAATAGAAATTTTATGAGATCAATGGCATTCAAGAGCATTTCTAAGGCATTCAAGGGTGGATTATTGTAGCAATCAAGATCCATTTCATCATGTCAAAGGCATAATGTATCATGCATGTTGTTGAGCTAATGTGTTGATGTAGCATTTAAGATCGATCAAGCATATTAAAGGTGTTGTTTTAATCAAGTTCATAATCAAGATCTACATTCATTGAGGCCACTTCATGCTAGTTTTCATATCTACAATCCAAGGTCTCAACTAAGGTGTGGTGAATTGTGGCATTGCTTTGTTCATTCATCATTCCTTTATGCATTGTTTCATTTCAAGGTTTAATTACCAAAATGGGTTTTGAACAAGGAAAACCCCTATTCCCTAACAAAACAACATGTTTCTCTCCTTCGATGTATGATTGCAGGTTTTAGGTTGAAGATCATTTGGAGAGAAAAATTGTGAATTTTGTCAAAGTTGTCAAGGAAGTTGTCAAATCATGAAAACTAAGCTATATGATTTATTTCTTGGCTTTTCGATAGCATGGGCGACTAGGATCTAGGAGTGTAGAAATTCAGGAACATAACCCAAAAATAGATTTTTTGGAGCCCTGGATAGGACCCATTCACCATAGGGGGAATGAGTTCTCAGTGAGGTCCAGAAAAGCACTTTTTACAATAGGTACACAACATTTGACCCTCTTAAAACTTTCCTTTTGATTGCTATATCAATTATGTTTAATTGTTGTTACTCATTTACACATCATAACCCTCACATTGAATGAAATATAGAAGAATAGGAGGTTCATCTTAATCATTCATTTTGATCAACATCCAACCCATTTTTCTCTTTGTCTCATTATGGTGAACTTGACCTTTGATAATTGCATTTTTTAATTTTAAAGTCCTTTTCATCCTAGATTTAGATCTTGCATTTATTTGCATCCATTTGCATTGAATTAGGTCTCTTTTAGAGTATTTAGTTTGCATTCAAATTTTCATCTCATTAATGGTTTTAGGATTGCATTGTTTGCATTCTTTAAATATGAAAAAAAAAAATAGTCATCTAGCATATCATTTACATCATATAAACTTGAATTTGAAAATTGAAACAAAATTGCATATCAAACTAAGTCTTTTATGTTATCATTTTATCACATTTTTCACTTGCATTTCACATTGCATTCTATAGAAAATCAAACTGAAACTTGCTGTATAAAACATAAATCTGAAAATCACTAGAAAAAACCTAAAAATCTGTAAAAATCAGTTTCAAAAACCTAATCTATGACCCATTCGCCATAGGGTGAATGAGTCCCTGATTAGATCCTGATCTACATTTTTGGGCATTAAAATCTTCCTTTCTCTGCTTTTGTTTGTTGCTATCAAATTTCTATTACAGTTTGTTGAGTTATTGTTTCATTAATTTGATCATATCTAGCTTAATTTGGTACATTTAGTGCATTGTCTGATTTCAAAATTGCATAAATACAAGATTTCATTTTCAAATTGTTGCATAGTGTAATCATAAAATTACCTTTTTTAGAATCTGAAAATTGCATTTACACATTGCATTCTAGGTCATTCCATTGCATTTTAAGTCTCTTTCCATTTTGGGTTTATACACTAAGTTTTTGAATCTTGTATGAGTTTTATAACTTGGTGTCCTATTAGCAATACTATTGTGATACACCTTTCATCGTGGATCTTGGGTTTTCTAACTCTCTTTCTAATAGTGTTGAAATCAACCCCTATGGATCATAGTATGCATACCTCATTTCCCATGAATTCCTTACCTATAACCAATGTGCATGATGTTGTTCATTTCTCGCAAGAAAACATAAAAAGACTAGATGAAGGCTTAGAAAAGTTACAAGACACTGTGCTTACTAAAAGCATGGAAATTAGTATGATTCCTAATTTACAAAATCTAAGGAAAATTGTTAAAACTAAAAACAAAACACAAATTTTCAGTAGCCTCAACTACTTCCTTCATGAGAACTTAAACAAACAAGAGAATAATAACATACATGCCTCGATCAACTTTATTGAAGCTAAACCTCGTAAGGGCTCAACCAAAATTCTCCTCGATATTGCTTTCTCACAAAAAGACATACTTAAACATGCACCTGATGGTCCTCTTTACATAGCTGGGAGAATCATTGACAAGCCTTCTATTGGGATATTAATTGATCTCGTCTCTATAGAGAATGTGATTACTGAAGCATTCATATTTGTGCAAGAACTCTATCAAATACATATGATAAATCAAAAGCATGGATTGAAACGCATAATGGTTTTGCTTGTTTTGTGATGGGCTCGATAAATTTCCCTTTAAAAGTTGGATTGAAAACATTAAATTTCTCATTCACCATCATCCCGTCATTGGACCAATTTTGTGTGAAGTTAGGCTATTCATGGCTTCGCTCCATGAATGTCATCCCATCAGTTGTTCATGTAAATTTTTTAAGTTTCCCTTTGGAAATGAAATCTTTACTATGCATCATAGTGGCTTTAATCCTATTGTACCTCCTAAAGTCAAACAAGTTTACAAAACTAAAGAGAAAGTCATCTAACTGTTGTGCCCTCAGCACACACGCCCTATTCAAAATGGTGACCCTCTTTTCTTTCACCCTGTCAGGTCGTTTTGTTTCCTCCTTGTTTTGTGTGCCCCCATTTTGGTGTCCTAAATGGTCAACGTGCCTCCAAATTCTCATCTTAAGTTGACCGTGTTTCATCCCCTCCAATTTGGCTAAGTCCTGGTGCCTTGCGGAGTTTCCTTAGCAATTTGCTTCTGCCAGCGGGCTTGGGGCTTGGCGGGCCCACCCCACCGGGTTTCCCTTACCGGGTTTCCTCTAGGTGTTCACCGTTCCGAATGGCAAAAGGCTTCTGCCTTCCTAAACCCCTGGGCTCAAGTCCTTGTTTTCCGCTCGGTTTAAATTACGATGAAAATCGACTGCCTTTGGGCTCATCGGGCTCAGCTCTTCGGACTTCCGCCCCCAAAACTCCGTGTTGACTTCGTCATTTGCAATGGAAAACCAGCGATGACACCCCATTCTCTGGGGCCCAGGATATCTTTCACCGGTGGTTTCCGAATTGAACTTTGAAGCAGTCACAGGGATGCATCTTTTTGGACCCTAGGCCCTGGTCATCCTGCCACCATCCTAGTTTTAAATCCACCAACCCTCCTATCGTATGTACGGGCATTAAAAGAGGGTACTAAATGCTAAATGGGGTATAAATATCTGGATCGACTTGTCATTTTCATCTGTCAGGTTTTCCAAAGGAGTTCAAAGCAGAGTTCGAGGAGTCCAGTACCTTCGTCGCCTGCCGCCCTCCCGCCCGTGGTCATCCTTCGGCCATCCTTTATGGATTTTGACATTTTTTCACCAGACTATTGAGGTAGGTTCATCGCTCATCCTCCCGTGAGGTTTTTTACAATTTTGCGCTTAAAATGATGAACAAAATGGGCTAGAAATGCTTTGACTTGATAAAACATGACAACATCTAAAAAACCCATGTGTCCAAATTCTAAGAAACCTCCAAAAACATCCTCAAAGATAAATCTGGAACTTCCCCTCGTCGTCATCGTTCTTCATACAGGGCATTCGTGCCCTCCGGGCCTGTGCCAACATGTTGCCGTCGAAAAACTTGGAAAATGAAACATTTTTATCGAACAGCAGAATCCTTTCTCAGGCCTCCGTCCCCAGACCTCCGTCAGTAGATCACCGTCAAACTTATCAAACTTGACAAACTTGAAATTCGGCCTCTGCCTAAGCTTCCCGGGCCCACTCCCACCGGACTCTGTCCTTAAGATGCCACATCATTCCTGTCGTTCCAAACGATAATGAGAACTCATCCACCCGAGCCTCGGGACCCGTCTCGCCTTTTGCCGTTCAAGGTTGAACGCCCAAATGATCTATTACGTCAGGTCTCGGACCCCAGTCCGCGGATTTCTGTAGCGTCTTAGCCATTTCAAAAGCCATCTAACGGCAACCTTCCACCTCTCAGGTCTCGACCCTCCATTTTCCGCGAGGAACAACTAACATCAAACTTTATCATCTTTGCCCTCGCCGGATCCTGTCCACCAGGATTCCATCCCATGTCAGCCATCTCACAAGGTAAAAACAAGTCTGTCTTTTCGACCTTTGGGACCCGCCGTTCGAACTTCCAAAAGAAACTTATCTAAAAACCTAGTGGCCAAGCTCAATGCTGGGTCTGGTCTGTCGGGCCGCTCCCTCTAGATTTATGTGCCATGCCCGCTATTTTCAAACGGAAAATCACCGACAGCTTCCTTCCCCTTCAAGCTCGAATGCTTCAAAGTTTAAGGGTCACAGTAACTGCCTTTCAGCCTCCCAGACCTCGAACCCCGGAGTTCTGACCCCGGAACTCCATTTCTTTCTGGTCGTTCCAAACAGTGAAGCCCTAACAGCTTTCTAGTCTCATATATCTGGGAGCTCCAAAAGTGATCCAAATGATCTCAAATTTGAAAGTTGATCTTGACCCACGTGCTCAAATTTAGCCTTCTCCTGCATGAGCCTTTCAAACCATCAAAATTTGAAGTCGGGAGAAATCACACGGATTGCCCTACCTTGTTCGCCCTTCAAAACATCATTCCTGCCAGGGAAGTCCTGCCCTCCGAGCTTGAATTATACAAAATCCCTTTAGTAAATGACTAATGACATCTGGAAGTAAAATTTTCATTTCACGAATGATAAATTGTCTAATTGGATTTTTTCCATGGGATTTTTGACTAATGTTCATGCTTTCGTGATTAATTGTGCTCATTATGCCTTCGTTTGCAGGATATATGGAATTAGGTGCAAGACCCTTGGGGGCAGCTGCAGAAAAGAGAAAGGGAGAAAGGAAGACAAGACTCAAGTCGTGGAAAGAAGGAAAAAGACCAAATAAAGTACCACTTCGAGCCGCTACATTCAAAAATCATCACATACTGGAAGGAAATTATAGACACCAATATTGGCCATGTCGATATTGAAAAATTCAAGCAAAGGGTCAAAGTCCACCCGAAGACTGACAATGTAAGGCTAATCAAAAAAAGTGGGATTGCTAAAGCTGCAGACTTCCCTCCATCCCTCATAGCCCCCAAATTGGTCATGGCTTGTCGATAGACATATTAGCCACAGACATGAACAATTGTTGATAGAGATGGAAACATCCTTGCTAACATGTTGGGTGAGGCAATTACGAAGAACTTTCACATCGCTACCTTTGGGGATATGGAAATGCCCACCATAGCAGAGTGTAAAGCAACATGGGATGAGGACCTGGTGGGTTGCAAGAAGCTAATAAACCAATACTGGCTCAAAGAGAAAAGGGGTAGCACTGCAAAGGTTCCTCAAGAGCTCTTCTACAACGACTTTCACAAAGACTACCATGACTTGGTCACCATGTTGAGCAGGGTGATGGGCCTTCCCACTGCTGCATATTTTCAGAGTGGATGGTGTACTTCGTTGAGCAGATTCTCCATGGGGATGAAGATGTCACCACAAAAGTCTCATTCTACTAGGGAGGCATAATAATCGATTACTTCCACGAGCAGTTTATGAATGTAAAGAAGACCTCCAGGTTCCTCATGACCTCCTATTTTGTATACTCACTTGCTGAGAGGAGGAAATATAGTGGATTGTTTGTGGCACTTGATGAGGAACCGGGTCGAGTATTAAAGGTCTATGATAGATATCCCTGGCTCTAGTTCAGAAACTTCAAGAAGGAGTATTGCAAGGTGAATGACACCTTCATTGGACACATCATCAGATTGCTTGGAGGGGATTTTGAAAGAAGGGTCTCTCACAGTGCTCAGGAGTTCTTGAAGCAATATGCCTTCCTATTCATACAATACCCCAAGTTCACATATATTCATGCCCAAGGTTTCACAAAAAGGCCGAATAAGCTGCCCCGGTACCCCAATGATCAGATCATACTGTTAGAGCTTTCCTGGAAGCTGTAGCATATACATTCAATCCTTGGTGCAAGGCACTTGGCAGGGATCCCTTATCCCTTAGCTTTCAGTCGTGGGATGTACAAATTGTAAACCTCCCAGTGTGCCAAGAATTATGAGAAGGAATTGGAGTAGTATCATTTTCGCCTACACACTACTCGCCCACAGATGGTCCCATATGGGCATGTAAGGAAGGCACTAGGACTAGGGTACGCCCATTTGCATCACGTCGAAGATTTCTAGGCAGATTTCCAGGATGACGAAGAGGTGCGTGTAAGGAATTACATGCGAATGACTACGTACTTCGTAAAAAGAGTACAACTATTTCCTATACCTAATCAAGTTGAAGAAGATGAGAGCATCGTCATGGACCCTAGGTACAATGCAATCACTAACTTGCCGCTGCCAGCAATAGATTGGGATGAGCAGGAGGTCGATGACCTCGATATTATAACCAATCTAGTTGTGGCTCATACCAAAGAATGGGTTAATAGACAAGTAGCCCAATTGAAGCAAAAAGGGGTCATCCTAACATATGAGGGGCTCAAGAGTGAGCCTAGTGCTACAGAAGATGTTGCTACTACAACTTCAACATGAGGGACATCCAAATCTCCTCCGCTTACAAGATCAAAGAAGAGGAAAGGGATTGAAGCAGAACACTCACCATATCCAAAGGCTTATTTGAGTAAAGATTTAGGAGGTTCACCCTCAAAGGGGCCCAAACAGATGGGAAGCGTCGCAGGGCAGCCAACAATTCAGGAGGACCCCCTTCACGAGGGTGAGGAAGGGAAAATAGATCAGCCAAAACCTCCTCCAGCTCTCCCTGTTTCCACTGCCCTTCCATCTGTTTCCTAGGCCATGGTTGCCACATCCCCACCTGCAGTGGACATCTCAGTCCACCTAGCCTCCTCTCCCCTAGCTGGGCCTGTAATAATGGTTGACTCCTCTGCCACAACTTCTCTGCTTTCCTCTGCCTCCATGTCACCCACTACATCACTTCCACTGGCAACAACAACAATACCAATGCCCGCACTCACATTTCCAGAGGCTTTCTCACAGAATATGCAGAATGTCCCCTTTGAGATTCCTCAAATTATTTTTGGATCCCACCATCCAAGCTGCCTTAGCCCAGGTCCTCGCCAGTGTTTTTCCCTCACAACCTCTGACAAGAGCACCAAAAATGGAGTCCACAATGCTAATCTCTGAAGAATGGGAGAAGCGGGAGAGGGAGGCTTCAAGGGTAGTGGAGGAAGAAGCCGATGAGTACCATGAACACCTGGAGTATGAACACGGGAAAATTGACAGGGTGGTCTACGAAGAAGAAGAAACAGGGTCTTCTGAAAGTGGAGACGAAGAGGAGGATGCAGGTGGTAAAACTATTGTACAAACCTTTGATGGTGATTATGAGGACGAAATGGTCTGACAATTGAGGGATGATGAAGAAGAGGTAGAAATGTCACCTCCTAGAGAAGAAAGGAAAGAACATGATAAGGAAACAGAAAATGTGGAACTCCCTATAGGGGAACAACAGGAGGGTGTGTCATCTTGTCATAAAGAAGAGAATGTAGAAAAGGACAAACCTGAAGGTGAGGTTCAAGCTGATAGAAGCCTCAAAATTGAATAGCCCGAGGAGCATGTGCATAAGGATGAGAAAGCTAAAGAAAGGAAAGGGAAAGAAATTGAGAAAGAAGAAAGTCCCCAAGAGCGATTGCCTACTAAGCCTCCCATCAAACGCCTTGTGTTCATCCAAGACTCTAATGAGGAAGAAGGAGAAAACACTAAAATGGAAGAAAGGGCTCCTGCAGGTAAAGAAATAGAGATCCAAACCAAGGAGGGCGAGGGTGATCGTGAATCACTTAAGGAAAAATCTACTATGCCCGAATGGTTGGAGAGGCAACTTGAAAAGAAAACTCCTGCCCCAAAGGATCCAAGAGCAAGACTGGAGGCTATCTTAGCCCAAGTGCAGATTACAACCAGGAAAGAGAAGAAGCCAAAAATCAGATCCAAGGTAACAATGGACGCTTCTGGATCCCGAACTATGCAAGTAGCCATGTCAGTGGTGGGCAAAGAGGGGGTGACCTATAATATCTCCGCCATCGACTTGGGACAAACTACTAGAGAGCAGAAGGTGGGGCACCTCGAGGAGTCTGTTGCCATAGTGGTGCATCTAATACAACAGGATAAAGTTTCAAAGGACGTGTAGTGTCCCTCCATTTTGGTCATCATTGGTTTTCGAGTAAGTTTGATTATTGGTGTACTTAATAGTTTGGTTTAAAATAGTTAATTAAATTGAGAATTGTTTTGCTATGGTAATTCGAATGAATTCAGAAAATTATATTAATAATTATATAAATTAATGTTATGAAATATAAGGGATGTGGTTGTTAATAAATAATTAAATTAAATTGCTATATTGATATGCCAAGGTACTTTTGTATACATAAAATTATGCCCAAAAGATATAATATTGAGTAAAACAACATGCACATTATTGTGAGCATGGGCTTAAATGCATGAATCTATAATTTATATCCATATTTGTGCATACACATATGAAGATAATGTTTATGTGGCAACCAAATCTGGATAAGAATAACACTTATTATTTTTCTCATACATAAGCTATTGCAATATAATTCACAAGTATAATAACATTCAATATGATTTATATTCAACTTCAAATATTTTCCCTTATAGATTTAACCAAAACTATTGGATGCATCTTCACATCCATTTTCTTAAGATGCATCATACTTTTAGATAGGGTAATTCGCATTCACAAAATAGTATAGGAAAGATAAAGGTTAAGACTAAAATTAATCTTGGGATCATGCTAACAGAATTATTGAGACAAATAGAATTATCATTCCTAACAACTAAAAGTATCCCAAGTAGATATTACCCCAAACTGTTAGGATAGTAATGTGCATTCAGTTCACTTTAGTAAGAAATCTGTATTTATAAAGATCGTGTATTATTAAGGTCACGACAACCAATTTAACCCCTTCAAAAGCAATGTACATGGTAGTAGTATTGCTTAGTAGTTGGCCAATACAAAAAAAAAATTCAAGGGTGCTTCTTTTACTCATGTCACATGATAACCTTTTTAAGCAACTTTAACCGAGGAACATAATTCTAGGAGTTAATAATATATCCTTCTTTGTATAGTTTCTCGATTAAGATTGTATTTTGGAATATGGGAAAACATGCAAAAAAAGGGAGGCATGCAGGACACGTGGAGAAGTGGGGGAGAGGATGTTGAGAGGTAGTGAAGCTTGGCGTTACACCTGCCAACTGCATTTGCTAGAAAGTTTCAAAAGCCTCTTTAGTAAATCAATTTTGGGGGATTTTTGGGGGGGACGTTATTCATTTTTCTAGGAGACGACATGTCTTTGAGGATTCTATAAAAACTCCCACATTTCGCAAATGAAGAATGCTGGTAAAAGTTGAGGAGAATGGCATTACACCCCTAGTTGCATTTGCTTAAAAGTTTCAAAGGGCCTTTGCAACAAAGCCCCCCCCCCACCTTTGGCGCAGACATAGAGTATGCTAGGAGGAGCTCGACACATTTTGTGGAGAATCTCAAGGTTTCAAAAAGCCTTTTTCTAGAAATCCAACAGGGATACTCTGCAAGGGGAGCATTGGAGGAGATCACATTTCTTAGGGACATACTGTCAAACAGTTGATAAGCCTTGTCTATGCTTGCTCATTTTTGCACAGGGAGGATGCTGGTAGGGGTTGAGGAATAAAAAAAAAATGGAGGCAGATTGGACGCTGACAACAGTTACAGCTGTAGCACCTGAAAATGAATTCACTCCTCCAAACAGTTCCTCCCTGGTATTGACTCTCCACTTCTCTAATTTGGTGAACTATTGTCTGAAAATATGGTTTCATCAATGGTTTTAGAGTATGTTTATTAAAAGAAAATTATTGCCAAGGTTCTAATAATGAGCACATTTAGGTTTTAATATTGCTACTTGCTTTACCCTTCGTAGTTAAGTGTGTATTGTTACTACCAGGAAATTTCTTCTGGAAATTTTTTCCCCTATCCTTCTTGCTTAAATCTGTCATGGTGTTTGTATAAAATTTTAGGACAACAGCATAGCTCTCTTGTTTTTGTTAGGCTCTTTCTTTATTGCAGATCGACTATGTTGAGATAATCATAATTACCACATGGTTGACGTGCTTGAATCCATATGTTAAAGGAAAACTCCCTTAACAATTTCTGTTTCCATCCTTCTTTATGTTTCTCAATGTTGTTGGCATAGTTTTTGATTTTCAGTCTTAACCTCATTTCAAATTCCCTGGAAGATGTTTGCAGTTGCTTGGTAACTCTTTTCGTTTCTGAGCATAAATTGCAGATGGCGTTCAATCATTTATAATTGTATTAATATATAATCTATTAGGGGTATATGCTGATTGTGATTTTGATTAGGGTGCAGTATCTTTGCTCATAATATAAATTTATATATATGTGAAGATTCATTACAGCTATCAATCCATTCATAAATACAGATGTAGCTGGTCATTGCCAAAAAATAAAAAAATAAAAAAAATCGTATTGCTTTTTGTCACCATACTGTAAAATTTTGTATAGCGTAGGTTTGCTTCTTATTTAATACTGCTCTAATTGCTAAAGAATCAATGTTTTTTTTTTTTTGGTAAATAAGAGGCCAAGGCCAAATTTATTGATAAATCAAGAATAATACATTAGGAAACATATAATATGCAGTTTATATGTATCTTGCAAATGCTGCACTTAAACACAGTTTCAAAGCATTCTTACCATAAGGCCCAAAAACTATAAACAGCATAAAGATATTAAACAGTCTATAAAAGAACAACCAAAAACATAAACCCTCCACCATATACTTCTTCCTGCTACCTAGTAGACTTCGAGCGATGAGCAACTCAAAGGGGTTTAAGAATAACCGCAATTTCCATCATTATCTAACCACCAATTTTCTTCGTAGCCTTCCACTGCTAACTTAGATAACTCATCAGCCTCCTTGTTTGCCTCCCTATAGGTATGATTGATGGTGTAGCACTCAAAATAAGCTAAGATTGACATTATTCTGTCCAAAAGAGCTTTGAAATAATATAGCTTTGACAATAAAATGCAATGATGCTATTTAATCACAAATTGTATTCCTTCATTTATGGGTAACACATACTCCACTTAATACTTAAGTTTTGAGTATTTAAACTTGCGTACCCTCTTTCTTTGTTTTAAAAGGGTAATGGGCATCTTATAATAAAAGGAATAAACATTCTTCTTGCCATAAAGAGACATGTTTCAATTAATGCCTATAGACTTGGGAATATTATAACATTTCATTGATTCTTCATGAAAATGCATGTGATTTAAAATTAGAAAAGTTTAAAAATAAAGAAAAGTGGGTTAAGAATATTCCATCCCTTAAGATAAACTTTTTCCTTATTAGGGATTATCTATGGGTTAATTACATGTGAGAAAGAATAATTTCACTTTTTATATATTATTTACCATTTAAGTGGGTATTTTTAGAAAATAAATAAATAAATAAAATTCATGTATGTATATATATAATATTCTAATTTAATTGCATTTCTAGGATAATTATGATATAGATATATACGTGTATATATTACAATAATTTAATATATGGGATGAAAAAAGGATTGGCATAATCAGTTATGTAATTGGCGAATGTTTATAAATTGATGAAATATAGAACCTAGTGGGTTTTGGTGTTGAATAGTAATTAAAGAATGAAATTGTTGTGTGTAAATATTCATTTTGATAGTTAAGATTTTCTCTACAACTAAAATATATCGATTCCTCTTCTTTATGGCATATTGTAATTATGAAAATTAAATACAATATGATATCGTTTCTTTTATAATATATTTATATAGGTATACATATATTTTATATATTTATTATTATAAGTAATTAGGAGTTGAGTATGTTCCTTTTGATATAATTCTTTTGATATTATTAGGCGATTTATATATGTAAAAGTACATTTAAAGATTGAATCTTGATCAGTTAATATATTATAATCATAATATTATATATGCTTGTAATGTATTAAAGTGATAGGAAAAAGGATATGGTTGTCTTGTAATTTAACGACTTTATTAAAAATAAGTAGAAGAGTTTATTAGTGAAATGGATTCAATTACATTAAGATAGGTTACTTGATTTATTGTCTTAAGGTGAATAGTAGGCGAATTGGTGTTAGGATTGAGGAGGAATTTTGTTAAGAAGAGAGATAGAATGTTATTAATAGAGAATTGTAAATAGATGATAAATGTTAGGATAAGCATCTTTTGACCCTAGATTTTAAGGTTTGACTTCTTTCTTTTTTATGTTGGGATATTTGAGTGGTTTCAATTATTAGATTTATTTGTATTAGTACATGAGTTGTGAAGTTTTTTCCATAGTTATGGTACAATTGGTGGATAAATAAGGAATTTTAGTAAATATGAAAATAATGTCACTATTGGATGTATTGCTTGTTGATGCTTATTGGTTTTGTTTAAGTTGTTTATTAGTCATAATATTAGCTTGCTAGGGCATTGTGTGTGGAGAAAATTGAGGTCTCCCTTGGACGTCCTATTGGCTAATTTACTTGTGGTTGATTTTGTATTGAATTGATTATGTAAGAGTTGCTTGAACTAAAAACCTTGTTGTTGGTCGGGTATTGTTTCAATGTTTGGAACTCTATGTTTGATTTTTGTTATTATGGTTGATCTTGATTTATATTTGATTCTAATTATTGCCTTGTATGGAAGAAGCCCGTTTGTGCCCAAAAAGGTTATTGTGAAGAATTTGATCTTTGTGATTAATTATGTAATGAGTTGATTTTGTTAGCTTTGAATGATTTTCAAGAACTCGTCATGTTGTTGCCACACTTACTCTACTCTTGTCGTTGTGTGATTGTGGATATTATATAGACATTTTGTGGGCCCTGATGTGAATCTTCCCTTTGTGTTACTTTTGATTGAGGGGACTTTATGCAATGGCTTTCTTGTAGTCATATTTTGGGATGGTTGGGAACCTGAGGAGTTGAATTACCTTCAATAGAAGGTTGTGGATTTACGGTGTTTTCTTTTTGGCTTCCAGAGGCAATGGAGGAACTTGAATTATGATTGATTTTTCCACGGTTGTTCCATTGTGATTTATTGCTCTTATTTTAGATTTTAAGCTCCTAGGTAGTATTTTGTACTATGGTGTTGACTTTTGATGTGGTGGGTGGTACCTCCTTGTTGTTGATTTCAGTGATATGGAATGGGTTTGCGAGATGGTTCTTGCCTCAAATGTTGTGTGATATGTACTCCTTGATTTTTATGTGAGATGAGGTACACCCCTTGCTTGTATTTAGTTTTGATGTCGTAGGGAGAGTGGCTCTTCATGGGGGGCGGTGCACAAAGGGGCTATTTGGATAACCCATGGAAGAGTTTCTTAATCAAGTGATAATGAATTAATTAACTAGTAGGTTGGGTAGATAAACACTAAACAAGATTAATTATGAGCCTCACCCATACCCTTAGTGCTTTCATAGGCTAAGGATGGGATGAGAAGACCTGGTTGGTAAGATCATTTCCTTGTCCTCACGAAAGGTTAGTGGTTCCGCATGAGTCATCCTATGGAGCGGTGCCTTGAGATAGGTTGCCTGGATAACCATAGATGGAGGCGGTACCTTGTGATAGGTTGCTTGGATAATCCATGTAAGGCCATGCGATGACACTCTCCTACAATACCCATTTATTTTCCCTTGTTTGGTTGCCTCTGGGAGTGTTGTTTGAATTGTTGATGTTGTTGAGGCAATTGGTTCTTGGTGATTGTTGTTGAAGCCTCAAAGTTCTATCTTTTAGTGTTGCACACATGCCTCATGGCAACTTGAATGATGTTAATGAAAGGTGCCCTTGTTATTTATTTTTGGTTGATATTGTGATTTCATTTGAAGGATTTGGATCCTATTGTTGTTGGCACCTCTTATGGTTACTTAGTGTTGATCTATAATATTGGCATTTGGCTTTATTGGACTATTTCATTATTTCGTTGTGCCTATGTGATGGAAATGTTATGGGTTGTTATCTTATGTCGTTATCCTTGTTGTGGAGTTTGGTTTGTTTTTGGTTCATTTGACTGTTTTGGGTTGAGGAATGAGGATCTTTCTTGTCAACTCCTAGCACGGGGGGTGGACTTTCGAGTCCACGTGGTCGGGTGGAACGTGCTATGCACCCCATTGGGTCCCCAGCCATGGACCGAGCTGTGCAGATATGTGCCTCTTGTGGTGACTCCAAGATTCTACCCGAGTTAGAGCCGATCTTGTTACTTTGTATTCACCTTTTAAGTTGTATTAATCCATCTTATTGTATAGTTCTTGTATATGTTGAGGAACACATCTGTATCACTGTATCTCTTATATGATGTAACTTTTATTATCATTGTAATGCTTGTAACCCTTGACCTTAACTTATGATCTCTGATGGATGTTTTCATTCATGAAATGTATATAAATACTTGGTACTTTTATGTGTTAACATTTCATAGTATGTAATTCTAAATGGTGTTGCATTTGTGGAAATATACTCCATAGTTGGCATACTAAACTATTAATAAAATGTTATATGTATCTTTTTCATCTCTTTGGATCATGGATGGTTGGATGTTATCTTTATGTAATCTTGATTCATCCGTTATCGTTATGGTATTAGTTTTAGGACTTCATGATGCCATCTTGTGTACCCCAGAGGACGTAATGGTCATTGTGATTGTATAATTGTTTTATATGCAATATATGTTCATGTTTATCTTATGAATTGTTCTTCTTTCAAAAAATAATTAAAAAAATTATGTGGTAATTTGTTGGCTTTATTGTCCTTTGGGGTTTGCATGGCAAGGCATTATAGGACGAGCTTAAAGCATAGGTAGCTGATCTGACGGCTTACATCCGACAATGGTCCTTGGCTGAAGAAATGCCTACCACGTCCGTGGCTTTACCACAATTGTTGTCCAAGGAATAGATTGATAAGCTTGAAAGGAGAAATAATCTGGAGAAGACTACATAAAGTTGGTTCCGACAGGTTCTATAGGTCATAAATATGGGCATCGGTTGAGTTGTCCAGATAGCCAACAAGTTCTTGGACTTATAGAAGTCTCTTGAGAGCACAAGAAGGCTCTGTTCTGACTTCCCAGCAAGATACGAGTCCACCTATCCAAATATTGAGGCTATCCTCAAGCTGCCAAGCATAACATGGGAACAAGAGCTCACGTTCAAGAGGGACGACCATTGGCTGATGGATGTATGGAAACATGACTTTGAGAATAGGAAAGAAATATTGGAGCAGGTGATTGATAAAGTGGATCCGGATATTGAATGGGTCAAAGAGATTAGGGCGGATTGCGTCTGGTACTTGAAGCTAATGACAAGCTATGAGATGCCCATTGTGCAAATGGATCCAGATAAAATAAGGCCTCATTTCCAAAAAAAGATGGAAGACGGGATGTCAGATGAAATAACCACAGACTTTATGAGTTTTGCAACCTGAGCCTTCACCCAGTTAGAGTTGTTCTGGAACCATGCTGCTAAGTATGAGGAGGATTGGGAAAAGCTCACCGAGCAATCCAAGGAGTGGAGCTATCAAGTATTGCGGTTCGAAATCATAGAGATCGACAAACTGCAACCGGTAATCTTGAAGTTTATGGATTATGCAGCTTTGAAGAAGTAGGAAGGAAACCTTATTGTTAGTAAAGAGCTTCTAAAGGAGTAGCTACAACAAAGAGCAATCAACAAAAAGACAAGATGCTACAGTGTTGTCACTAGAGGACAAGATAGGCATGAAGACAAAATTGTGTTTTAAATTGTAATATATTGCAGGGGTAGGTAGAACCCTAGTTTGTAGTGAATCTTGGCCACACAATGAGATTAAATCTTGGCCATTCGTTCTAATTTTTGGGCACTATAAATAGGGGGTTTCCTCTCAATTTCAAGAGAGAGTTGAGTTGTTGTAAGGACATGCTGCAAAATTTTCTAATGAAAATACATTGACTTGGTGCATTTTCTGAGTTCTTCACATGTTTCATGATTCAATCTCCATTGTTAGATGCTTTATTTAGATTTACATTGTTGTTCTAGTTAGCTTTCAATTGCTTAGATAGATTTTGGTAGTGCTATTCTGTGATTGTAGAAATTTTTGCTGTGTTGATGCCTTCTAGTCCATACTTTTTACTATTTGCTGCTGGTAAATGGTCTTGTAAAGTTAGTCTAGGCTGAAACTTGAAGCTGCTTTTAAAATTTTATCTTTATTCATGCATATATTTGGTGGATGAATGATAAAATATCTACAGACCTTTGAAGATAGCACAAATTTCACGATACTCTAGAAGTTTGAAGGAAGTTGTCCATAGCAGAACCTCCATGATCACTATTCGCAATTAGTTGTAGATCCAGGAACCTTCCCTCTTCCCTACTCTTTTTCCTTTTTTTTTAGAAACAACCTGTGCTAAGGTTCATTGCACATTGTAAAGCCAAAACTTAAGGAAAACATTGAAGTTTTAGATTGTTGTTCGAACCTACAGCAAAGTGCACCTTAACTCCCACCTCAGAAACTTCAGATTTTAAGATCCACCTCACATCCAGCTACATAAGTCTACCCTGTGATTACCAGAAAAATCACATCAAACATCAATTGAGGAGTTCCATGCAAGTCAAGACCTGACACCCAAGAGACCTTGGGGTGATTTTTAGCAACTTGTTGTTGGAAGTCTCCTTTCAATAGAGGTAGTGCATCTACACACTGCCTGTGTTGAGAAAGTGTGCAAAAACACCCATCAACACTAATGACCTCCCATGGTTCCTTTCGTTCCTCCCCTAAAAGAAGAAAATAAACCTATGGTTGATAAACCCACTCCTACACAAACACAAATTGACAATAGATTGAAATGAAACTGAAATGCAAGAGAGCATAGGCATAGATGTCATGTTGTTGCTCGTACGTTACAAACTAAAGAAGAAAAGAGAAACATAGAAAATCAAAATCTGAACTTACCTGAACCAATGCATGATGACTTTATACCCTCGCCGAAATTTAAACAATAACCTTCCATGGACATTATCATTCAACCTCTTGTTGTGATTAATCTAGATGATGACATTTATATTGCAAAGATTGTTGAACAAGTGCATAATGAGTTAAATTCATTGTTCTCCTTTTCCATGAGCTTAAATGACAATTCTCCTAAAAAGAGTGTTGAACTTGGTATGTTTCCTATTTCGACACTTGATGTTGTCCCTTGTCCTAGCTGTCTACCTTTCGTATATATTGATCGAGATTGGGATGTGTACAACCTACTATAGGTTGACTTGCATGTGCCTTACTATTATTTTGCTTTATTTCACTTTTTTCATGTTTCTCTATGTGATTGCATGTGTGTAATGTGATCCACTGTGCTATTTTGTTTGAAATATCTCTCTTTTTGTGCATTCCTCTATATGTATCTACATTCTTCTATATGTCGTAAACATTTTATCATTTTTCTCTTGTCTTCTATTTTTCTTTTGGCGATGATGCAAGGCATCAAGACATTTAGGTCTCTTCCTTGTTGACCCAAAAGGATTTTCTTTGTTTTTTCTTTCTTTGTACCATTCTTCCAATTTTGTGAGTACTTGGGGAATGATGACATTTCCCAGCTCTATAACAATATTGTAGCAAAGACATACTGAACCTAAATCCATAGATCCCTTATGTATTTCTAGGGGCGACCCCTCCCTCCTTTTTCATGGCGTAGCTTTATTTCAGAAACATATGACTTGGCATAGGGATTTTTGAGTGAAGCTCTCATGTCTTAGGAGAAAACATTGGCTACTTTAAAGAAATTTCTCACAACAATGGTGTTAGCAACCACTTTAAAGTGGGGGCATACATCGATAATACCTTTTGATACTTTGCATGTTTCATGGTGCGATTTTATTTTTTTCTTGTGATGCGTCCTTTTCTTGGTGATGTCGTTGGGTTTGATGTCCTCTAAGAGTGCGATATTTCTTAGCGTATGACTTTCCTCTTAGTGGTGATGCGACACATTGCATTTCCTAAGTTGTGAACCTTCTACTCTTGACTTTCCTCTCTTGGAGACATTAGGCACGATGATCCCTAAGAAGAATACCTTACACGAATGAAGCAAAATCCCTTTGAACAAAAACCTACACACAATGTTCATAAGTGTTTGGCATAATACAACTTGCTGACCTTGTGAAGTTTGAAACCCTATTTCAAGGCCACCTAGCATAACACACTTTTCTTGCCTATGGAGCCTTGCCTTGCATTGTGGTGCCTTATTGAAGTTGTCAAGAGGATAGGTTTGATATGGTATGGGAGCCTAATATGATTCTCTCATTTTCCACCCCTTTGTTTTAGTGCACCTTGTGGCACCTTATTGAGGTTATCAGAGGGATAGCTTTGGTATGGTTAGTACAATGAGAGTGGACACATAGGCATGAATTTCTCATTGTACAGTGAGAGATGACACATAGGCTTGAATTTCTCACTAAGCCACTTTATTGGAAGACTCACCCAATGGATAGTCTAGAGTTCTACTACCTCAGAGTGAGCGCAAATTGATAGTCTATATGTGTTTCACATCGCGTTGGACAATCTAGGCTTGATATCTTCTTGGTCTTTGATGTTGTATGATTGTGTATCTTTTTCATTGTTACATACATAAGTTTCTTGAATGTCTACTTAGTGTGAGTATGACATGGGGTCATACTGTCACTAAAGTGGGGGAGAAATACATAGTAACGAAAAAATTATCCCTTTTTCCTTAGTTTCGAAATAATTAATATTAAAATGAACTTAATGTTGCCTTGATTTAGTGTTGTAGTGTGTTTTACACATTCACATTAATTTTAGCGACTTTTTTAATAAAATGGACTTAATAATGCCTTATTTAGGGTGTTGTAAAGTGTACCTTTACACTTTCACACTAATCTAGGGCTTTATTAATTAATTGAGGTTAATTTTCCTTAATTGTCCCCTTTAATTCAAATTTAAGCCTAATTAATTACAAATTTCAAGGGATAAAACCTAACATTCATAAATTCCATTACACAACACTTAGTTTTAGATATGTGTCCTAGGTTAGTGACCTAGGACCTTATTTTTACATGATCTTTCACATTGCCCGAAGTGTGTCCTAGTTAAGTGAGCTAGGACCCATTCACTACATGGTGAATGGGTCCTCACTTAGACCTAGGACCCCTCCTTGAAATATGTTTTTGGCTATATTTTAATGATTTCAAATCCAAGATTTAATGTTGTCTTATGATATTTGAATTTCAATATTTAATGATAAGATATGAATAAATACAAGGCTATTTCACTATGTTTCATCTAAGCAATCATAGAAAATTTTATGAGCAAGTCCTAATAGCAAGTTTATGAGATCAAGAGCATTCAAGAGAATTTCTAAGGCATTCAATGGTAGATTATTGAATATTATTGCAGCAATCAAGATCCATTTCATCATGTGAAAGGAATAATGCATCATCCATGTTGTTGAGCTAATGTGTTGATGTGGCATTCAAGATCAATCAAGCATATTCAAGGTGTTGTTCTAATCAAGTTCATGATAAAGATCTACATTCATTGAGGCCACTTCATGCTAGTTTGCATATCTACAATCCAAGGTTTCAATTAAGGTGTGGGTATGTGCACGATCATGATGGGCAAAAAAGTGGCAATATGATGGGTATGTGGCTGACGACTATTTTTTTACCCAAAATTGATGAAACAAAAAGGGTTTTTAGGGGAGATTCTCAGCTTTCCATCAATATAAATTATGCTTTACTTTGAATTTAATAATTAATTATTATTAATTTTCTATTCAAATTACGAATAAAGTCCTGATTGATAGGTTGATTGAAAAACATCTATAGCTTCCAAATGGTATCACATATTTTGAATCCAAAACATGCATCACATTATATGCTTCACATACTATAGGATTAAAAAAAGAAAAAATTAATTTCATGAAGTTTTGACCAAGTTAAAGTGGTCAGACATACGAGTTTTTATATTTTTAAAAAGTTGTAATAAAAAATTCATAATTAATTATTTACTTGGAAAAAAATTACAAAATAATGTGCATCACATCGAGGCATGAGTCCTCTACTTATATCTAAAATATTATAAAAAAATAACATTATTTTATTATGGTTAGGGTGGTTATACAAACACCTACTTCTTATTTTTTCCCTAAAATTTAAGTACCACTGCATTGAAATTTCAAATTTTCACCAAATAGATTTTTTTTTTAAACAAACCTAGTAGTTTAGAAACTACATTCAATTTGCTACAGATTCTATTCTTACATATTTTTGAAATAATATAGATAACTTATTCAAATGTTTACGTCAAGCTTCCTAACTCTAATTTTTCTAATTTTTTTGCCACTTAAGGGCCTGTTTTTTCCATGATGATCCTGCACATACCTGTGTGTTAAGTTGTGATGCCCATTGCTTTGTTCATTCATCATTCCTTTATTCATTGTTCCATTTCAAGGTTTAATTTCCAAAATGGGGTTTAACCAAGGAAAACCCCTATTCTCTAACAAAACAAAAAAAATTCTCTCATTTGGTGTGTGATTGTAGGTTTTAGTTTGAATATCATTTTGGAGAGAAAAATTGCAAAAGTTGTCAAAGTTTTCAAGAAAGTTGTCAATCACTGAAAATGAGCTATAAGATTTATTTTCGGCTTTTCGACAGTGCTCAACTAGGATCTAGGAGTGTAGAAATTGAGGAACAAAAACTAGAAACATATTTTCCAGAGCCCTAGCCAAGACCCATTTGCCATAGGGTGAATGAGTTCTCAGTGAGGTCCAAAAAAGCACTTTTTACAAGTTCATAGCAATTGACCCTCTTAAAAATTTCCCTTTGATTGCTATATCAATTAGGTTTAATTTATGTTACTCATTTATACATCATAACCCTCATATTGAATGAAATATAGAAGAATAGGAGGTTCATCTTAATGATCCATTTAAATTTTGAACCCCATTTTCTCTTTGTTTCACTAGGTATGAAAATTTATTCTTGTCCTTGAGAAAGAACACTTGAAATTTAAAATATTTTCTCCCATTATTTCTTCTATAAATCCCAATACCAAAAAGTGAATGGAAATTCCTTAGGGTATGTAGTGATTATGGGGAAATCTAGTTTTATAGAAAAATATTTGAAGCATAGTATGAAACAATGAGTTGATGCAATGTTAGGTTTTGACCCAGGGGCTCTAAGTTCATGTGGCCTTGGTTACCAAGTTTCTAAACAAGGTATAGGGGGAGTATCCATGATGGCATGTCAAGAAGACCACTTTGGGATATTTTTACCCATTGAAGGTAAAGTATCCTTTGGATTCAGTGATAGATCCTAAATATGAAGAGATTGTGAAGGAGGATGCATTGGACTATCAAATAAATTTTTGAAGTATCATCCCTTATCTAGGTTAGTATCATAACCTATCTAGCTAAGAAAGGGGTTGATTCATGAGGATAATTTATCCAACAAAGAATTAATTTTAAGTTCAATACTCTATGACCTAGTATTGCAAATTTACATGCATGGATATCTAAATCCCGGTGCTCCAAAAGTAAAATTTTAATAGAGATTTATCTTATTAACCAATTTTTTTTGTGCTTATTTTTAAACATATAGAATATTGATCTTTTATTTTTAAAAGGTGGAATGGTACTAGGGTAAGTGCAAAAGTTGGGTCCAGGAAGAGGGGAAGTTTTGGAAGAAAAAAATGTTGAAAGGAATGGGTACCTGTTTAGGAATGGGAACCTGAGCCTTGGATTAGGAACTCATTCCTAAATGGGTACCCATTCTAAAAATATAATGGGTATTCATTTTAAAAGATACCCATTCTAAAAATAGGATGAGTACCCGTTTTAAAATAGGTACACGCTTTGAAAATAAAACAAGTACCTGTTTTGAAAATAGAATGGGTACCCATTTTGAAATGAATACCCATTCTGAAAAATTCTATTTTTAGATCGAGTGCTTGTTTTAAAGCGGTTACCAATTCTACAAAAAATTAAAATTCCAAAAAAAAAAATTCTTGGGTTTTAAGCTCGGAAAAGGTTTGGCGACCTGGCCCTTAGACTTTGACCTACAACTAGAAAACTAAGATAGATTCAAGAGAAATGTCCAACTTTGGAAATATAGCTCTAACGGACTTTTCTTCAGAATTAATCTATGATATTAAAACCCATTATAGACCACAATGTCTAGTTTTAAATTTTTAATTTTTTTAAATATTTGATTATGTTTTCTATTTTCTAATTATTTTCCAAGAAAAATGGTTCGTAAACTTGAAATATCAAGCTTTTTTTTGTTTATTGGTAACTTTTTATTTGTTAATTTCTTTGCAAATTTTTTTTATATGGCATCAATCTTCAGAAAATTCTCTACACAATGAAAAAAGAAAAAAATGTTTAGTTTAGGTCCAATTATGTTTTTTGTACATGTTGATTTTTAAAAACGACAATTAGGGTCAATAAAAGTTCAATCAAAAATCATATTCAGAAAAAAAATACAAAAGAAATCCTCATCAATCTTCAAGTTGTTACATATCTTTCCCCAAAAGGAATTAAAAAAATACTTTTATTTAGGTCAAAAAGTGGTGTCCATACACGTGTATGGTATGGTAAAGAAAATGACTTTAAAAAAGTGGTTTTTATATACCTAGTAAAAATTAATTTATATCATCTCGGTATTAGAACAAATTACATATTTGGAAACTAGATTCAAAATACTAAATTTATATTACCGAATTTTTAAGATTCAATGCATAAGTGCTTCAAATTTCAGTCCAAGTGTGACAAATTTTGAAAAACAACAAAAAACACTTCCACTTTTTGAGCTTTTTGTGGACCCAACGTCTTGCACCAGCCCACTAGGAGAAGCAGGTTTTTTTTGGTCAAGCCATAGTTTCCTAGGTTTAACCAAATGACAAATATGTTTTTGCTCATACTAGTATAGGTAAGGTTTCCATATCTTCCTTAAAATTTTCTAGGTGAATGATTGCTTTTGAGATATTCTAGAAATACTTTATGTAGATTTTTGACTCTTGATCCCTAGAAACAAGAAAATTACTTTACTCAACTATAGTAAGGATACAAGTGTGGTTACATATAGCCAAATTTTTACCTAAAGAAGTATGGCTTAAAATAGAAGATAATACGTGGAAGAAAGTGATAGATTATGAAAATATGTATTTTCAGTGTATAAAATATTTTCAATGATAGGACATATTATGGTAGATTTCAAGGTGGGTAAATCCCATTCAAAAAACCAAGACACTTGGTGAAATGGTGTATGATTTTCACATTTCTCTATGAAAATAATAGCACTAGCTTCCTCAAAAGGTTCAAAAGATTCATCGTTTAAAGAATTTCTATGACCATAGTCTAGGAGTTCCACTAAGATAAAACCATAAGAGTGGATGAAAAGGAAATGCTTCTCCTCACCTTCTTATAATTTTAATATTCTTTGCTTATCCCATACTAAAGAAAATAGAGTAAGTACATGGAAATGGAGGGCTAAAATGGGGTCAAACTGGCCACTTTTTTTCTAAAATCATCAAAAAAGGATCCTTGATGAGTAATTCAAGATATCCATGCTCAAATTTCAAGACCTAATTAGAATGAGATTAGTAGTGCTTAGAATCTACTTTCTAAACTACATTTTTTTAGAAAAAAGTGGAGATTAAGAGGATTGGATAGAGAGAGCATATAAAGTGGTATTTTTTTTAGAAAAATACAATATGAGGTCAAGTGTCCCCACCTTAAATTGTTGAATTTAAAAAAAAAAAATTATAAATTTAATTTGTAGAAAATTAGCTAACATCACATAATTTATGCTATATTATTTTTCTATTTTTTAATCAATATATTATTTTTACTAATTTTCAAAATGGACACATCCTAAAAAATAGAAAATTGAGCACACTTCCTTCTAATTTTTAGAAAAAAAATTAAAAAAATAAAATTGAATGTGTATAAAATAGAGCGTATAGTATAAAAATATAATTTATTTTAAAGCTAGATGAATAGATAAAAAATGATTTCTAAAAAGAAGTAAACATGTTTTTAGAAAAAAATGAAGACACTAGCAAAAGCAATTAAAGATATAAACCTTAATCTATTTGAACTATAGAAAAAGTAAAATGATTAGAAATCTAAGAGAGAGCCCGATGTCATAGTGGCATTTTTCATAATATCTCAAAATGTGTAAACTTGGTGGAGATAATGCTCAACATTTTCTTTTTCTTTTTTCTTATGAAAAATATAGATTTACATATCTTACATGCAAGTACAATATTTTGGCTCAAATTTATAAGTTGAATCCAAGCCTAACTATTAGAATTTGTAAATAAAAAATTAAAAAAATATATAAGTGTTTTATTTGAGATGAAAAAAAGGAGCATCCATTACTAAAAGATACAATCCCTAGAATTTGGTCCTACAAACTCAATTATTGTGTATGATCTACCTATTTCTAAATCACAAAATCATTATTTTTATTCGTTTGAGGAATTCTAATCATTCTTTGATAAAATCATTAATTATTTTTTCCTACATTGATAGATAATTTATTCTAATTGTATTTATTTTATCTAAAATTCATATAGAGAGAGGTGGGGGGAGTGATATGGGAAAGAGGGAGAGAGTGTGAGGGATAGGGGGAGAGAGAGGAAGGGATGGAGAGGTGGGTGGAGAGAGAGGGGGACAAGGAGAGAATAGGAACAAGAGAGAGGGGGTGAGAGGAAGAGGGAGAAAGAAAAGATAAAGGAAATATGCACATATTTTGTTTGAAATGATAAGCCCAGAGAAATAGTTTTTTTTTTGGGTAAAAGTGGTAGAGCCACTATAGAGTTTCTATTGATACGAAATAGAGAATACAAAAGGAAGGGGTGTAGAGGATCTATAGCACCACTCAAGCACAAACGCCCTGCAGGAGGTTTTACATATAGTTATGGAAGACAAAAATATCATTTACAAGATCACACCAAAAATTGGTGGACTTCGGAGCCAAAAAATTGTTGAGAGATTGAACACTACTATACACCACTCTCGATAGAAGAAGCAACATCAATGGGGAGTGTGAAGTATGGAGCATCAAAAGATAGACTTGTTATGATAACATTAAAGATCTCATGAATATCAAGGTGGGAGGAGAATTAAAAAAAAATAACATTATGTAAAGGAAAGGATGACTCCATAAGGTCGCATAAGGTATGACCACTAAAAGAATAAAATATATTATGATAACATTAAAGATCTCATGAATATCAAGGTGGGAGGAGAATAAAAAAAAATAACATTATGTAAAGGCAAGGATGACTCCATAAGGTCTCATAAGGTATGACCACTAAAAGAATAAAATATAACCCTAGATCATATGCAACAACTAAAAAAATAAACATAAGATAATATGTGTGATCTAACACCATGTAAATGTAAATAAATAAAAAAACATTGATCTAGAATCATATAAATGTATAACTATAAAATAAATAAAAACTATTATATACATTTATAAATATATGTAGCATTAATGTCCTAGAGTTTTATAGCTTATATGTATTATGAAAATTGTAAAGCTTATGTTATGAAAATCAAACACCTAATAAGAAACCCTAAGCAAGATAGAATAGTAGGTGTAAAGCTTATATGTATCATGAAAATCGTAAAGCTTATGTCAAGAAAATCATGACACCTAGTAAGAAACTCTAAGAAAGATAGAATGAGAGGTGTTTAACATAATCATAACATGTGATGCATAAAGCGTATCACAATGCATAAGAGGTATCAACATAATCATGACATGTGACATAAATATAAGAAGAAGAATCATCATACAAGCACAAAGAGAGATCCATCATAAAATTCAAATTTGATATAAGTAAAAGAACAAATATACTTCTCAAATTCAACTCAAAGATGTAGTTTTGGTTAATTGAGTTAACATATGAAATATGTATTTGCTCATAAGTATTTGTAAAAAAAATTCAAAGATGTAGGTTTGGTTGTTTGATTTAATAGAAGTAACGCCAATACAATTTAATGATTTTAAAACAATGGAAAATGTGGTCTATATGTGCAAATTCAATTCTTAAATTTTAGAGTTGATCTATGTAATTTTGTTCACTTTGTGAATTATTTGCCTCCAACTTATGGAATATGTAAGATTTTTAGGCAAGAATTCCCCTCTAGGATACAATTTAATGATTATTGTTTTGCAATTATACAACATAATTACATATGTAATCAATAATAGCATGTTGATGCTAAATTTTTTTATAATTAATTAAGATTTATTATTTTATATAATACCTTATCACACAAATTAAGATATTTTACACTTCTCACAAATCAATAAGTATTTGTTTAATTTGGGCTCATTTGAAAAAATATCACTTTTTTACACCCACAAATTCAAAGGAAAGTAATATAAAATGTCAAAATTTCAAACTGGTTATTAAATAATTTGTTAATTAATTAATATTTATTATTTTATATAATACCTAACACATAAATTAAGGTATCATAAATTAAGGTATTTTACACTTCTACAAATCAATAAGTAATAATTGAAAGAAGGATCACTTTTATATCACTTTTGTACCCACAGTTTTAAGAAAAATAATATAAAATAAAATCATAATTTCAAATTGATAATTAAATAATTTGATAATGAATTAAGATTTATTATTTAATATCTTAATACACAAATTAAAGTATTTTGTCAAAATTTAGGGCTGGAAAAAATCACTTTTTACACCCATAAATTCAAGAAAGTAATATAAAATAAAATCAAAAATTCAAATTGGTAATTAAATAGTTTGATAATGAATTAATTTTATATGACATCTTAACACACAAATTAAGATATTTTACATTTCTCACAAATCAATAAGTAATGTTTAATTTCAACTCAAAATTTATAAAATCAAATCAATTTTTCAAACTAGTAATTAACGAGTTTGATAATGAATTAAGATTTATTATTATATAATACTTTTTTAGACACTAATTGAAGTATTTTACACTTCTCATAAATCAATAAGTAATCAATAGCTAATGGCAATAAGTAATCAATAGCTAATGGTTTAATTTTTACCCCTCAAATTAAAGAAAGTAATATACAATAAAATCAAAATTATAATCCAATGTAAATGAGCACACTAGTTTGATAATGAATTAAGATTTATTATTATATAATACTTTTTTAGACACTAATTGAAGTATTTTACACTTCTCATAAATCAATAAGTAATCAATAGCTAATGGTTTAATTTTTTACCCCTCAAATTAAAGAAAGTAATATACAATAAAATCAAAATTATAATCCAATGTAAATGAGCACAAATGAATGATAAAACTCTGAATTTAAGAATTTTAGTTTAAATTATTATTAATAAATTTCAATTTAAAAATTTAAGTTTTAATAATTAATTTAATTCTATTCCAAGATTAAATCCACTTTTGATAATAATATATGAGAAACCTCTTAAACCTTATTTATATTTGTTATAACAAAATCACTTGTTTTTAATTTCCTGAGTCTCATAGGGCAATGATGAATATAGGCCTTGTTTTTAATTTCCTGAGTCTCCCAGGGCAATGATGAATATAGGCCATGTTATTTATGATGAACCATCTTGCACCATTTAATTTATATTTTTTCAGGGCAATGAAAAATATAGGCCATGTTATATATGACTCATATAACTTATTTATATGTGTTATAACAAAATCACTTGTTTTTAATTTCCTGAGTCTCATAGGGCAATGATGAATATAGGCCATGTTATATATGATGAATAACTTATTTATATGTGTTATAACAAAATCACTTGTTTTTAATTTCCTGAGTCTCATAGGGCAATGATGAATATAGACCATGTTATATATGATGAACCACCTTGCACCATTTAATTTTAATTTATATTTTTTCAGGTGTAATTTAAATCTTTGGATGTTTGGTATTGGAATGTACGATGTCTCATCATATATTGTAAAAGTGTCCACAAGCTGTTAATCAACTATAATTTGTATAGTTTGTCATTGATCAACTATAATTTGTTGTAGTATGAATTAATTTATTGATCAACTATAGTTTGTTGTTAATTTGTACAATAATTTGTTATTAAATGAATTAATTTGTTGTGCTTAGTTCAGTTAATGAGTTAACTATCTTCTAGAAAGAATGTTGAATCTTCTTAGACTTAGAATCTTCTTCTAGGAAGACTATTTAAGAATAAGAAAGACTAGTGTTAGAATCTTCTTCTAGGCCATGTTATATATGATGAATAACTTATTTATATGTGTTATAACAAAATCACTTGTTTTTAATTTCCTGAGTCTCACAAGAAAATGATGAATATAGGCCATGTTATATATGATGAACCACCTTGCACCATTTAATTTTAATTTATATTTTTTCACCATTTAATTTTAATTTATATTTTTTCACCATTTAATTTTAATTTATATTTTTTCAGGTGTAATTTAAATCTTTGGATGTTTGGTATTGGAATGTACGCTGTCTCATCATATATTGTAAAAGTGTCCACAAGCTGTTAATCAACTATAATTTGTATAGTTTGTCATTGATCAACTATTTAATTTTAATTTATATTTTTTCAGGTGTAATTTAAATCTTTGGATGTTTGGTATTAGAATGTACGCTGTCTCATCATATATTGTAAAAGTGTCCACAAGCTGTTAATCAACTATAATTTGTATAGTTTGTCATTGATCAACTATAATTTTAATTTATATTTTTTCAGGTGTAATTTAAATCTTTGGATGTTTAGTATTGGAATGTACGCTGTCTTATCATATATTGTAAAAGTGTCCACAAACTGTTAATCAACTATAATTTGTATAGTTTGTCATTGATCAACTATAATTTGTTGTAGTATGAATTAATTTGTTGATCAACTATAGTTTGTTGTTAATTTGTACAATAGTTTGTTATTAAATGAATTGATTTGTTGTGCTTAGTTCAGTTAATGAGTTAACTATCTTCTAGAAAGAATGTTGAATCTTCTTAGACTTAGAATCTTCTTCTAAGAAGACTGTTTAGGAATAAGAAAGACTAGTGTTAGAATTAGGAATAAGAAAGACTAGTGTTAGAATCTTCTTCTAGGAAGACTGTTTAGGAATAAGAAAGACTGTTGAGTTTAGGAATGAGAAAGACTAGTGTTAGAATTAGGAATAAGAAAGACTAGTGTTAGAATTAGGAATAAGAAAGACTAGTGTTAGAATCTTCTTCTAGGAAGACTGTTTAGGAATAAGAAAGACTGTTAGAATCTTCTTCTAGGAAGACTATTTAGGAATAAGAAAGACTGTTAGAATCTTCTTCTAGGAAGACTGTTTTGGATGTTTAGTATTGGAATGTACGCTGTCTTATCATATATTGTAAAAGTGTCCACAAACTGTTAATCAACTATAATTTGTATAGTTTGTCATTGATCAACTATAATTTGTTGTAGTATGAATTAATTTGTTGATCAACTATTTAATTTTAATTTATATTTTTTCAGGTGTAATTTAAATCTTTGGATGTTTGGTATTGGAATGTACGCTGTCTCATCATATATTGTAAAAGTGTCCACAAGTTGTTAATCAACTATAATTTGTATAGTTTGTCATTGATCAACTATAATTTTAATCTTTTTTCAGGTGTAATTTAAATCTTTGGATGTTTGGTATTGGAATGTACGCTGTCTCATCATATATTGTAAAAGTGTCCACAAGTTGTTAATCAACTATAATTTGTATAGTTTGTCATTGATCAACTATAATTTTAATTTATATTTTTTCAGGTGTAATTTAAATCTTTGGATGTTTAGTATTGGAATGTACGCTGTCTTATCATATATTGTAAAAGTGTCCACAAACTGTTAATCAACTATAATTTGTATAGTTTGTCATTGATCAACTATAATTTGTTGTAGTATGAATTAATTTGTTGATCAACTATAGTTTGTTGTTAATTTGTACAATAGTTTGTTATTAAATGAATTGATTTGTTGTGCTTAGTTCAGTTAATGAGTTAACTATCTTCTAGAAAGAATGTTGAATCTTCTTAGACTTAGAATCTTCTTCTAAGAAGACTGTTTAGGAATAAGAAAGACTAGTGTTAGAATCTTCTTCTAGGAAGACTGTTTAGGAATAAGAAAGACTGTTGAGTTTAGGAATGAGAAAGACTAGTGTTAGAATTTGGAATAAGAAAGACTAGTGTTAGAATTAGGAATAAGAAAGACTAGTGTTAGAATCTTCTTCTAGGAAGACTGTTTAGGAATAAGAAAGACTGTTAGAATCTTCTTCTAGGAAGACTGTTTAGGAATAAGAAAGACTGTTAGAATCTTCTTCTAGGAAGACTGTTTTGGATGTTTAGTATTGGAATGTACGCTGTCTTATCATATATTGTAAAAGTGTCCACAAACTGTTAATCAACTATAATTTGTATAGTTTGTCATTGATCAACTATAATTTGTTGTAGTATGAATTAATTTGTTGATCAACCATAGTTTGTTGTTAATTTGTACAATAGTTTGTTATTAAATGAATTGATTTGTTGTGCTTAGTTCAGTTAATGAGTTAACTATCTTCTAGAAAGAATGTTGAATCTTCTTAGACTTAGAATCTTCTTCTAAGAAGACTGTTTAGGAATAAGAAAGACTAGTGTTAGAATTAGGAATAAGAAAGACTAGTGTTAGATCTTCTTCTAGGAAGACTGTTTAGGAATAAGAAAGACTGTTGAGTTTAGGAATGAGAAAGACTAGTGTTAGAATTAGGAATGAGAAAGACTAGTGTTAGAATTAGGAATAAGAAAGACTGTTAGAATCTTCTTCTAGGAAGACTGTTTAGGAATAAGAAAGACTGTTAGAATCTTCTTCTAGGAAGACTGTTTAGGAATAAGAAAGACTGTTAGAATCTTCTTCTAGGAAGACTGTTTTGGATGTTTAGTATTGGAATGTACGCTGTCTTATCATATATTGTAAAAGTGTCCACAAACTGTTAATCAACTATAATTTGTATAGTTTGTCATTGATCAACTATAATTTGTTGTAGTATGAATTAATTTGTTGATCAACTATAGTTTGTTGTTAATTTGTACAATAGTTTGTTATTAAATGAATTGATTTGTTGTGCTTAGTTCAGTTAATGAGTTAACTATCTTCTAGAAAGAATGTTGAATCTTCTTAGACTTAGAATCTTCTTCTAAGAAGACTGTTTAGGAATAAGAAAGACTAGTGTTAGAATTAGGAATAAGAAAGACTAGTGTTAGAATCTTCTTCTAGGAAGACTGTTTAGGAATGAGAAAGACTAGTGTTAGAATTAGGAATGAGAAAGACTAGTGTTAGAATTAGGAATAAGAAAGACTAGTGTTAGAATTAGGAATAAGAAAGACTGTTTAGGAATAAGAAAGACTGTTAGAATCTTCTTCTAGGAAGACTGTTTAGGAATAAGAAAGACTGTTAGAATTAGGAATAAGAAAGACTAGTGTTAGAATCTTCTTCTAGGAAGACTGTTTAGGAATAAGAAAGACTGTTGAGTTTAGGAATAAGAAAGACTAGTGTTAGAATTAGGAATAAGAAAGACTAGTGTTAGAATCTTCTTCTAGGAAGACTGTTTAGGAATAAGAAAGACTGTTGAGCAGTGAGAGTTTTGTTTGCTGTTCCAAATTCTAATTTTTGGTTGGGTATTAGAAAAAGTATTTATGTTACATTTCTAAAAAGAATACATTTGTTTGGTTGGTTTGCTTTACGATCAGTGATTGTGTTTAATAGCTGATCTTGCTGTTGGTGTTTTCCTTATACTGCTGAAACACCCACATAATTATATCCAGTAATGAACACAAACATATTGAGCAATTGATAATTATATCCAGTAATGAACAGAAACACATTGAGCAATTGAGATACTCTTTCATTGAAGCCTCGAGCGGATATTACATATCTTGAGAATAAAGAAAAACTAGTTCGCCTTCAGCTATAGTTTTAGAACTGCACACGATGATGTGCCAGCTCCGCATCACAATACCTAAGATTTAGCAGAGGCGAGACACTTTTATTTATGGCTGTACATACATACTATTAAGGATACTGTTACCGCGTTCCACTCTACCAAATATTCCCCGGCATGAAAATGCCTGCCAACACAACCAACAAGGCCAAATGTTAGTTACCCAAGGCCAAGTGTGGAAAGGGGAACAAAGGTTAAAAAAGAGAGTTACCGTGTCGTTGAATTTCGCAGCGGCCTGGTTGAACGTTGCAGCGGGAAGGAAGCTCTCTCGCTCTCTCCAATATTTGTTGTTGTTGTCCGCGCCCCTGACGTCCACTGGGGTTAAACTCTTCGAACTCCTGTTGCTCTTGGTCGAACACTCGCTGAATGGCGTCGCAACGGCATTGCTGAGGCATCTGACGAAGCTCTTCGCAGCACCTGCGCGAGGGTCTCTCCTGCTCGCCCCTCTGCCCTCTCATGAAATCTCTGCACTCAGAGAGCCTACTCGGGTCACAGGACTGTTGCCTCCCCTGGTTTTCCTCGCACTCTGCCATCGTGAAGGGAGCGCAGGAGATGAGCACCAACACACCCATCACCACCCATTTTGTTGATTGCTGCTTCATTTTGGATAAATAGTGTTGCAAATGTGCAAGGGCCAGTAGATGATCTGTATGTATAGAAACAGGGGTATAAGTAGGGAGGCATGCAGGTGGGGCGATGGAAGGAGCAACACGTAAGTGAATCTTGCAGGATGGCAAGTGGTAGATGAAGGGGTAGGCAGCTAAGCAGCATGTGGCGTCCAGACAGTGCAGGTAGATGTCAAGAGCAGAGCTTTTACAGGCTTTTTTTTCTTTAAAAACTTAGCTTTGTTGTAACCTTTCGGTTTTAAGTGTGTTTTGTTATTTAGCTTTTCCAGCAGATGATGAATTGTCATTTTCTCATATTAAATCTGGAACAATTGTCTTTTCCTCCATGTGCTTTACTGATGGCTACGTGCTAGCAGAATGTTCAATCATGCCCTCTTAATGTTTGGCATCTGTATGAAGTATGAACATAGACAAGAGAAACACCTGTAATCTCTGCGTTGATGAACATAGGCTAAGAAATCATTCAACATCCATCTGTGAAGCGGGTCAAATTTGATGTGAGAACACATTTCTTTCTTTACATTTTTGCAAGCTCCGCATGAAAAAACAGTGCCCAATAACTCTGTATGTGCAATGATCTCCATGTGAAAGAAATATTTAAGTAACTTTGCATCGATTCTGCCAATTTTGAAGTGAATATAAATAGCCGTGCTGATCCTTTATTACAGTTTCTTCTTTTCTCTTTTGACCCACTTCATTGTTTCCTTAGATTTTCAGTGATTTCCTTTCTACAAATTTAATTCAAAAATCTTTTCTAGACATTTAATTCAAAAATCTTCTTAAAACATGACCATCATTTCATGCACTATAATTGTGTTTGTATTTAAAGGGTATGATAAACACTTATTATAAAATATTTGTGTATATATAAGTTTGTGTTACTTTCCCTTGAAATTAATGACCCTTCTATAGTTACAAATAGATTGGCTAGATATAAAGGATTTCTTTGAATAGGCAATCCCTTTTGACATGAAGAATCCTCCAATATAAGTCACTTGAGAAACTTCCATAGTTTCATAGGGATCTTAATTTGAAAAAATGGGTTACATGGTCAAGTACTCTGCTTGGTTCAAATTTTATTTGTTGCATGTTTTGGGTAAGATAACGTACATAATTTATCAAATATTTTTAAAACAAAGAATCATACTTAACTAAGCCTAAGCCCATTGCAAACAAATCAAGCTAGGGATGTGTTTTGAGCATACAAAAGAAATTAATTCATAACAAGAGGGAATATTTCTTCTACCTAATATTGAAACAAATGACTTTTGGTAATATAGCCAAAATTATTGAGTTATTCATATGATTGTTTAGAGCGTCTAGCCTTCCTAAATATCAAATAAACATGAATAATATCTTGTCAAAACAAATTCCTTTTTCCACTCTTTGGCAAGAACCTAGTTGTGCTACAATCCTTGTTTTATTAGGCATAATGTTGATCTTTTAAACCTAATGATTCATCTTCTAACCATTTGTGGTGCTCACATAATGCATATTCTATCTTCAATTATAATTTTAGGGAGCTACTAGGGACATTACATTTAGAATGTTTGGGAAAAGATATAAGAAATAGATAGTGAATGTGTTCTAATAATTTCTAATTGTGATCCACAAGTATTTAAAAATATTAAAAATATGAAACGATGTTGAAGTTGAGGCTTATGTTCGCTCAAAAGAGAAAGATGCATATTTATATTCTTCATGCACTTATTGTTCAATCCTAGGTATGAAAATGTATTCTTGTTCTTGAGAAAGAACACTTGAAATTTAAAAGATATGCTCCCATTGTTTCTTCTATAGATCCCAATACAAAAAAAATCAATGGAAGTGCCTTAGGGTATGTATTGGTTATGGGGAAATCTAGTTTTATAGAAAAATATTTGAAGCATAGTATCCAGGACAATTAGCAATGTTAGGTTTTTGACCCCTCTAAGTGCATGTGGCCTTGGTTACCATTCTAAACAAGGTCTAGGGGGAGTATCCATGATGACATTTCAAGAAGACTACTTTGGGAGATTTTTACCCATTGAAGGTAAAGTATCCTTTGGATTCGGTGATAGATCCTAAATACGAAGAAATTGTGAAGGAGGATGCATTGGACTATCAAATAAATTTTGGAAGTATCATCCCTTATGTGGGTAAGTATCATAACCTATCTAGCTAAGAAAGGAGGTGATTCATGAGGAGAATTTATCGAACAAAGATTTAATTTTAAGTTCAATACTCTATGATTTAGTATTGAAAATTTACATGCACATGGATTTATAAATCCCGGTGCTCCAAAAGTCAAATTTTAATAGAGATTTATCTTATTAACCAATATTTTTTGTGTACATATTTTTTGTTTTGCTTCATAAGGATGTTTATATTGATTTTCATAAAACTTTACAATCATCTGCTATCGCAAGAAATAATGGATGTCAAACCAAAAAAAGACCACCCAGTCAAACTAGACCCTAGGGCAACAAACTAAAATGGTGCCTTATTGCACTAGGACCCCTTCCAACATCATAGAAACTATACAAAAAACATCTTTGACAAAACCATTGAACGGTACAAAGAGCTAAAGCTAACAAAAACCCTACCATGCTACCAGCCTGAACTAAAAGAAACCACCTATCAGACACAAGATTGAGATGAGACCCAAAAACCACCATGCCCCACAACATAACATAAAGAACAACAACAATTACATGAAATTGTTTGCATTCGCAAAGGCATCAAATTATTTTATCCATTCCAAATCACTTACCTCAACCATACGAAAGACCTTCTTGAGGTAGATTACTACAATTGCAACAATCATCTGATGTCACACTAGACCCATCCCTTTTAAATCAAGAATAAAAGGAAAATTTTTTATCACCTCACCTAGTTTCTTCACCAACTCCAGATCACATGGATGTATTGCTCCTTTACCAGGAATTACCACCTTGAGCACCTCCTCCAAGTCACCAAGCAAGTCCTTTTTCAAACAATTTTCCCAACAAGAATCCGGCTTCTACCTTAGGAACCCCATTGTCCAAAATGGAGGCTAAAAACTATGACACTACCTGTGAATTTGCTCGGAAGTACTCCTTGTACTCCAGGTGCCCCTTTCCAAGCACCATTTTCATGGCCACCACCGTCAATGGGTCAATGTTGAGAAAAATGCGCTTTAAGTGATGATCAATAACTTCCCAGAAGGCATTTTGGTGGTCCTTACAATCCAGAGCAAAGGGGGTATCGGCCCCAAAGTAGACAATTGACTCCACAAAAATCTCCACCATGAATTTTGAACATTCCATCATAGCCAAGCAAACACCCAAGACCACACTCAGGCTTAAACAAACATAGGCTTGGAAAAGAGGTGTTGCCCTCACCACCCAGAAATAAGAATGGGAGTGCACTGCAATGATCACCACCTTCATTACTTTGTACACTGCCAACTTGCCCATCATAAAACCATTTGCCACTATTGATTCCATTGTCACTCAAGTGAATGAGTACGCATAGAGGTGTAGTGATACATCACATCAAATGTTTTGGGAATCAAAACATGTCCTCCCTAGCAGCCACCAATCACCCAAAATAATAAGGCCATAAAGGCCTCAATGATTTCCAATAGGGACGTCACCTCCCAACCACCTCGGCCCACTCTAACCAATTATCAGACTTGCCTCAATATATGTGGTAAGTCACCCACCCTACCTCCCACCAGTCTTAGTTGGATTGGTCGAGAGGAGCTGAATTCAATTCTCTAATATTTGTTCTATCTCCCCCAAGTTGGAGAGAAAATATACCTCCTTATTGCCTTCTCACAATGTGTGATTGAGAATTACCAACTCAAAACCATTCAAAATTTCCAAGGAAATTTCCAAGTTAGTGTTCAATTTCCATTGAGTTAAATTTTTTGTTCTGAGTGCATTAATGACCAAGATTGAGTCCCCTTCAACAACTGAGTTTTTTACCTTTAAGTATCTGCTCAAACGAAGTCCCAATATCAGGGTCTACATTTCAGCTTCATTATTAGTGTCAATCGGGAGAGGAGCCGCAATTTTCCTTAAACATCTTGATTGCCCATCTCTAATGATGCACCCTATACTAGAGATTACAAGGTTCCCACGAGAGGCACCATGAAAATTCAGCTTTATCCAACCATCCTGCGTAGCTTGCCACACCACTTTACTTCTTTCTAACTTTGTTACTTCACCACCTAAACCAAATTGAGGGGGACAGAAATTCCATTCCAATTTCTCCTCATTATGGCATCCCAAGTAGTGAAGATGGTTTTGACACCCTATCGATCAACCACCTTGGCATTAATAATTTCTACAATACTTGCTTCGATTTTGTTTAAAAGAGTCACCATGGGCATCACCTTCTCCTGGAAAATCCACCAATTCCGCTCTTTGCATAACTCCTGTATGACCAATGACTTCCTAGCAATCCAAAGACCACCAAAGGTCGTAGTGTTGTAAAGCTTTGGCCATCTAGAAAGCATACTTAGGAGATTGTTGGGGAGGGTTGTCTACCACTGCAGTTTCATGCATAGCCACCACCAGCAATGTTATGCCATAGGGAAATTTACAAACAGGTGATCACTAGTTTCCTCTGCCTTCTTACAAAGAACACATCTTGACGGCTCGGAGTAACCCAAACACAAGAACCTATCAATTGTAGGAACTCTTCCTTGCACCGCATCCCAAGTGAAAAGTACAACTTTTGGGAGGCAATCCACACTCCAACACAAACTAATGGGAAGCTGCAACTTAGCCATATTCAAGCCAGATAACATTCTATAACCATCCTTGGCATTATAAATTTCATTCAGCGATGCATTCCATCTTAGAGTATCTCTGTCACTTCTTAAGCATATGGCCCACCAAGCCAACTCTTCTTCAAACATTGTAATTGACCCAGGATCCAAATTTAACTCATTGAGACTTTTCCACTTGTAACTAAGACACCCCATATCCTTATATACCACCATGTAGTTGCACACCTTGCTACCTCAAGCTTGCTTTCTGACATGTGCATTACTTGTGCCAAGTCCGCTTTCTCCACCAATTTACTCTGACCTTCCCAAGAACCCTCCCAAAAAAGTGCATCATGACCCTCCTTGATTTCCCACGTCAGATGATCCAAAATTAGATGCCTACAACTACAGAGGAAATTCCAAATTCATGAACCACTCGGAAGCTCCCTGGTAACAAAGATACTATGGTCTCCCTCCTCGAGATATTTTTCTCTCAAAATTCTGACCCACTTCAGTTCTAGTTTAGCATGAATTGACCATACTAGCTTTTCCCCCAATGCTTGGTTTTGTAAAAGCATATTCTTCACACCTCCACCATCGGCTTCCTTTTATTCATAAATTTTCCTCCATTTTATTATTGGGATTTTGTGTTGATCAGAAGTTCCCTGCCAAAAGAAGTTATTCATCTTTTTATTAATATCTTTGTTAGCTTGGTTGGATAGTGGTAGACAAGACAACATGTATATAGGAATCATTGAGATCACTAATTTCAATAACGACAAGCACCTAGCCTAGGAAAACCATTTTTTCTTCCATGAAGCAAGACTGGATCTTATCTTTTCTACTACTACATCCCATGTTTTGCCTAGTTGTACCCCTTTGGTCAAAGGAAGACCCAGATATTTACATGGAAGCTAACCTTTATGAAACCCCAATATTCATAGAATCTGCACTTCCTTGGCTATGCTAGAATTAAAGAAAAAACTTCAAATTTAGCTTGACTTAGCTCCTGGCCAAAAACTTGGGAGTAACAGTCGATAATTTATTTGAACCCCTTGGTCTCTTTTACCATGGCCGCACCAAAGAGCACATTGTCATTTGCAAATTCCTGGTGCGTAACTTCAGGTATGCCACAAGTAATTTTTACTCCTTCCACAACTCCATCCTGTTTAGCTTTTAGAAAATCCCAATCAAGAGCCTCAGCCATGATAATGAAAATAAAAGGGGAAAGAGGGTCCACTTTTCTTAGCCCTCTTGATGCATTGAAGAATCCTTTTGGAGAACTGTTAAGAAGGAATGAGAATTTGGGGCAAGCTATCCACTCAAAAATCCAATCCAATCACTACTTGTCAAAGCCAAATGATTCTAGAACCTTGAAGAGGAAATGCCAATTCACTTTTTCATATGCCTTCTTAATGTCTAGTTTGATCAACATAGCTTGTCGCTTCATCTTTTGAATAGAGTGGATTGCTTCTTGAGCAATAATAACTCCATCAAATATCAACCTTCCTAGCACAAAACTAGCTTGCTCTTCCAAGATAATCAATAGAAGAATACTCTTTATCCTATTAGCAATTACCTTGGAAAGGACTTTGTAGATAGTGTTGCAAAGGGAAATAGGCTTAAAATCCTCAAAAGTGTCTAGATTTTCCTTCTTTAGAATGAGGGTGATGAAAGTGTTGCTTATTTCCTTGAGTGTTTTTCTTGAGCATCTGGAGTCTTCAATAGCATCCACTAAGTCTGGAATAATAATATCCCAACATTTTTGGAAAAAACTAGTAGGAAACCTGGCAAGGCCTAGTGCCTTGTCCAGGTGCAATTGGAAGAGTGCTTCCTTGATCTCACGCACTATGAATTTACTTTGTAGCCTCTCATTTTGATCCTTTGTGATTAGAGATGGAATGCAATCAAGAAATTATTGTCGATCTTGTAAACACGACCCAACTGATTCAATTAGAAGGGACTAAAAGAAGTCAACCACAATAGTTTTGATCTCTTTGAGATTATCCAGCAACTGATCATCCCGACATTTGATACAAGAGATGTTATTGACCTCTCTTCTCACCTTTATGGAATTGTGAAAAAATTTCATGTTCTTATCACCACCCTACAACCATACTTCCAAAGATTTATGGTGCCAAAATATTTATATATATATATAAGTAGGTATATAAACACACAGTAATATATGTAAATATATCTGTAACAATCAGACCACAAAGAAGGTACCCTTATTTCCTAACAATCTAATCAATGAAAACAACAATCCCTCCATCTGAATTTTTTTTTCCTACAAACTAAAACACAAGTGAGATGACCTTAGCCATCAGGACAAGATAGACAAGACCAAAAATCCATCCAATATCACACACCTACAACAGATCTACCGCTCACTACAAGAAGCGGGCCAAAAATGCAATGAGGGATCCAACGAAACTTGTTGTTACAAAGGGCACCCCCATCACAAAACCAGCACCTGTGGTCAAAGAAGGGTTGGGCAATGACGCCTCAACCTCAGCAGCAAAAGCCACACTAGCCATCATCCTCACAACCACCACTACAACAAAAATGAACGTATTTTCTCCTACCATTGTTGATTAATAATGAAAGATATGATGATATCAAATCTCCTGACAGAAAAAATAGTGTTGCCTTGAGATCTCCCCAAATGCTTGAATCAGAACTCTAACAGATACAAGATTTCTCAAGTAGAAGCCTCTCAAATATTACAAAAACAACTGATATTTCTTCCTTCACTAATAGATCATTTAACTTGTTCATCAACCCTTTCTCTTGATTGAACCTATCTAAATCCATCCCTTGGCTAATGATGACTTCATTCAGAGAATGTAAAGCCTCTTCAATTTCCCTTTTTTCCTCAAACATGTTTTTGAAGCACTCCTTGTTCCATTGCTTGAGGTGTTGTTTAATTGATTTCAATTTTTCCACAAGATTCAACATTTCTGAGGCTCCCGTGTTGCAACTAGACCACCATTGCTGAATGAGATCAAGGAAGCATGGATCTTGAAACCACATGTTTTCAAACTTAAAAGGATACTTGACATGAGCCTGTTCCCCAATAATGTCTAACTGAACCAGAAATTGATTTGATCTAGCAATAGGGAGAATCCTACCTTCCAAGGAAATAGGGAAATGACACAATTCCCCTTTACACAAAAACCTATCCAACTTTTCTACAATGTTATAGAATCCAACCCACCTATTGGTCCATGTGAACTGCCCATTGCTTGTGCTAATTTCGAGTAGAGAGTTGTTTTTCTATACAAATCCCTCAAAATCAATTTTAGATTGCATTTTCCTCCTTACCCCACCTTTTTATTAGAATCATTTAGAATAGCATTGAAATCTCCAACCAAAATAGAATTCAAAGGAAAAATCCATGCAAAACCTACTTAATTCCCTCCACATCTCCCTTTTTTGAATGCAAGTGATAGGGCCATAAACATTTAAAAGAACAAAATTCAGGTTAGATGCTAGACTTCTAACCTTGCATGCTAGCCAATGCCTATCCGAGGCCAATTCTTCCACACACATGTTTTACTCGCTAGAGAGTGAGAATTCCCCCTGAAGCACCATCTACATCCACCCCGATGCCATTCTAACCTCTCAACTTTCTACACAAGTTCTCCTTCTCTACAACACTTAATTTAGTTTCTTGAAGCAGGAAAATGTTAGCCTGAAATCCTTTCATTTGATGCCTAATCAAGCATCGCTTGTTGGGGACGTTCAAGCCCCTAACATTCCAAGTAATGATCCTCATGGCTATTTAGGAAGGGGATCACCCTTCCCTACATTTAGCATCTCATTGATTTTCAGCTATCCACAAGCCTCCCCATCCCACTTCATTTTTTCTTGATTTTTTATCCTACCTCTTCGTTTTGCCTCACCATAGTCTTGGGATAACTTACCAGATTCTTTCTAGAAAATTCCCAGTCCCCTAGTTTCCTTAGCAATGGAAGGAACTACTACAGGAAGATCTTATTCACTGGGTAGATCCAAGCCATTTGTCTCCCCATAAACTGACACCTCATCTTGGATCTCAACCTCCCCCTCTTCCTCTAGGTCTACATTTCCCAAACTTAAGGCACCATATTTTGTTGCTTTCACTAACTTAGCCAATTCAAACCCCACCTCCATTAGCGAGTCCAAATCATCTTCCCTAATATTGGGCACCATCACTTCCATGGCTTTAGATATTTTTGCCGACAATACCTCCCGCAGCACTTGATCCTCCTTACCCAGCTGCTCAGCCTCCATCATTGAAGCCACAACAATTCATGCCTCTTTGTCACTCTTCTCAACGAAGTCAAAAGCCTCCATTCCCTTCCCTTTTAGTGAACTTATTGGTGCTACATGTTGATTGTTAACCTTCTTTTCCTAGGCATCCACTATAGCACTGCTTGGCCCAAGTCCTTCCTTGGTTGACCATCCATTTTGACCTCCAACCCATTCTCCATGGATCGCTAACATATGGTATCCAAGAGTAGGTTTTCTATTAAAGGCTCCAAAACCAAAGGTTGGTTCAAATTACCCCAGTTCGTGTATAATATGATTTCTCTCCAAAATACACAATGAGGCTTTCTTTCTACACATATTCTCACATAGGTGGTTATCTTATCCAGATGGATTCTTTCCTCCACACACACAAACTTCCCAAGATGGTTCCCAATCTGTTCCAGTATGGCTAGTTGCTAGAACTCCATGGGTAGATTCAATAAACCATACCAATCCTGCAACCACTCCATCTGGTGCTTCCAAGGGTCGAACCCTATTACCCATTTGCAGATATACAAACCAAAGCCCTCCATTAGCCAAATTCCATTCAAAATTTGGTCTCTAATGTCACTGTTCGGGTAGATTACCACAAAAAAACCATTCACCAGTGCTTTGAATTTCATCTCATTGGCCCAACAACCCCGCCACCAACAAATGAGACTACCCCAATTCAGACTTCTTTCTAACCACCTTACAATTAGGCCCCTTTGTTCCAAAAATGAAATTGAGGGCCAAAGCCATTTTGAACCAATCACTAGGGATGTCTTGTCCCCTCGCCTAGGTTGCATAGAGCCATCCCTACCCCTAGGGCCTTTCCCCTTTGAATTTTTTTCTCAGAAAAATTCATCTTTGTCCCTCATCTTGCCCTTGGATCTAGGGGAACCGTTCCAATTCCTTCCCCATGGTATGTTTTCCCTTCTAAATCTTCGATTTAGCCCATTGTTGGGATTCTAGAACTAGCCATTCCACCTCCACTCACTGCGACCCCGTCTACCATTCCTATTTGAATTTGAATTTTGGCGCCAAGGCTCTTTCTATGTCTGTGCTCGTGCTTGATCCTCCACGATAGCACACTCGACCTCCTTTTCCCATACTCCATCCTTGCCCCCTATCTTCGCCTTCGAAACCCTTCCTTGATCACCCTTGTCGACAACCCCCAACTAGTTTATCACATCCTTCTAACCTTCTGCAAATTTTCACTCTACTCCGCTTGCCATTTTTACTTAAATATTTATATTTTTTGTGCTTATTTTTAAAAGTATAGAATATTGATCTTTTATTTTTTTTAAATGGAATGGCACTAGGGTAAGTGCAAGAAGTTGGGTCCATGAAGAGGGGAGTTTTTGGCCAAAATAAATTTTGAAAGGAATGGGTACCTTTTTTAAAAAAAATGGGTACCCTTTAAGAACGGAAATCTGAGCCTTGGATTGGGAATTTGTTCCTAAACGGGTACATGTTCTAAAAATAGAACAAGTACTTGTTTTAAAATAGGTACCAATTCTAAAAATAGTATGGGTGCCCGTTTTAAAATAGGTACCTTTTTTTAAAACAAAACGGGTACCCGTTTTGAAAATAGAATGGGCACCCATTTTAAAATAGAACTAGTATCCATTTTGAAACAACTATTTTAAAGCGAATACCCATTCTAAAAAAAGTTAAAATTTCAAAACACTTTATTCTTGGGTTTTAGGCTTAAAAAAGGTTTGGCAACATCACCCTTAGACTTTAACTTGCAACTAAAAATAAGGAAAATTCAAGAGAAATGTCCAACTTTGGCAATATAGCTGATGGAATTTTCTTTAGAATTAATCTATGAAATTAAAACATATTATAGATCACGATGTATAGTTTTCAAATAAATATTTTTTTAATATTTGAAAATATTTTCCATTTTTTAATTAAGTTATAAGCAAGTTGGTCCATAAACTAAAAATATCAAGCTTTTTTTTTGCTTTTGATAACTTTTTATTGTTAATTTCTTTGTAAAAAAATTATATAGTATCAATCTTCAAACAATTCTCTACACAATGAAAAAAATAAAAATAAAAATAGTTTAGGTCCAATTATGTTGTCTGTACATGTTGATTTTTAAAAGTACTAATTAGGGCCAATAAAAATTCAATAAAAAAATAATATTCAGAAAAAAATTACAAAAAAATCCTCATCAATCTTAAAGTTGTTACATATCTTTCTGCAAAAGGAATTAGAAAATTACTTTTATTTAGGTCAAAAAGTGGTGTTCATACACGTGCATGGTATGGTAAAAAATAATGACTTTTAGAAAGTCATTTTATACATGCCTATTAAAAATTAACTTGTATCATTTGGGTATTAGAATAAATTATATATTTGGAAACTATATTCAAAATAATAAATTTTATATTATTGACTTTTTTAAGATTCAATGCGTAAGTGCTTCAAATTTTTAGTCCAAGTGTGACAAATTCTAAAAAACAATAAAAACACTTTCACTTTTTGAGCTTTTGTGGACCCAACTTCTTGTATTAGCCCACTAGGAGAAGCTTGTTTTTTAGGTCAATCCATAGCTTCCTAGGTTTAATCCAATGACACGGATGTTTTTTTCATGCTAGAATGCGTAAGGTTGTCATATTTCCCTTAAAATTTTCTAGGTGAATTATTGCTTTTGAGATATTGAAAATACTTTATGGAGGTTTTTGACTCTTGATCCAAAAACAAGAAAATTAATTTACTCAACTATAGTAAGGATACAAATGTAGTTACATATAGCCAAAGGTTTACCTCAAGAAGTATGGCTTAAAATAGAAGATAACATATGTGGAAGAAAGTGTTAGATTATGAAAATATACATTTTCATTATATAAAATATTTTCAATTATAGGACATATTACATGGTAGATTTCAAGGTGGGTAAATCCCATTCAAAAAACCTAGAAACTTGGTGAAATAGTGTATGATTTTCACTTTCTCTATAAAAATAATAGCACTAGCTTCCTCAAAAGGTTCAAAAGATTCATCGTTTAAAGACTTTCTATGGTCCCATAGTCTAGGAGTTCCACTAAGATACAACCATAAGAGTGGATAAAAAGGAAATGCTTCTCTTCACTGTAAGGTCTGGCCCCAATGTATTGTTTTCAACTTGTTATTTAATTAATGATTTTATTTGCAAGTTGAATAGTTGATTTAAATTGGTATTTTTGTTGTGCCAACTTGTTCATAAAATGAAATAGAATCAAAATATGTATCCTTTCTATTCATAGAATTGTAGACAGTTAATAACACCATACTACATGAATGATATCAATATTTTTTTGTATGAAAATTATTCATCATGGTCCATATGGTTATGTATTCTTGTGAACAGAAAATTGGGGATTTGGACTAACGGTTGTTGTGAAGGTGAGGTGAGTATGATACAACCTCTTGATTTAGATCAATCAAAAGGTGTAGAGCTATTCATGGTATTCACTTGAGGTAAATGAGTAAGTAAGTTGGACTTAGTTTTAATGTTAAAATGTTATCTTAACATGATTGTTAGGATATGGAGTTAGTTGATTTCAAATAATTATTTTGTATTTATTTATAGAAGTTATAATCATAGAAATACTAATGATGAAAGACAAGGATGGTGCATTTTAGGTTTCAAGATCAGATTAAGAACATTCAAATGGTGCCAACCAAGTATGAATGAGGTATGTACAATTAGTTATTTTCAAGTTTTCAAATTAATCTTCAATACATACATACATACATACATACATACATATATATATATATATATATATATATATATATATCAATCCAATAATTCATTTCATGTAGTAATAACAATTGAAAATGTGTGTAAATGGCCAATGGGTGGAACGAGAGGTTCAATCAAGACCCTAACTAGATTACTTCATGTCAAAAATTAATGTGCTTATTTTCACATGCCAACCCCAAGTTAAATGTCATGATGTATGTGAGGCATATATCAAAAAAACTCTTGTGAGAAGTACATTGGAGAGTCATAAAATTGAGGGTAAGAGTGGAAAATCATAGGGAACCTGTTAACCCAAGTTTCAAGAATTAAAAAAGTGAAAATTAATACTCTTAGGTTGTTTTGAATCCCCAACTCAAGTATCTAGGGTGAGGGTGCACAAAGAAGAGGTTTAAATGTAGTTTGGGGATCTTTTTGGAAGGAGGAAAAAAATGATAGGGGGTTTGCTGGAAAAAAGAAGCAAAGAATGAAAGACAGATGTTGGATTGCCATGGAGGTAGAGACCCGTTTCTTTAACTCGCATGGCTGCCTTGCCCAAGGACGATGTAATTTTTGTGCTTAGTACTAGCTATTGAATACCCCATTGTGCTGAGCCTATGTGGTTTTAAAATAATTGATGAGAAAATCTTGTGTAGTCTATACATTGATGAGCATGCAAAGTTCTGGTGTCTTTTTTTTGGGTTGTGTTGGGTTCTCCATGTATCTTTTGTCAAACCCGTGAGTAGAAAATTGCTATGTTGAAACAAAAAAAAAAAGAGAAACAAAAGGAATGGGGCTGAATGTCATTAGGTCCTATTTGAGCCTCTTGGCTTGGGGGTTGGTGAGAGTCTCCATGGCTTGATGACCCATATGGTAGGGTGGTTAGAGTGTCCTTCCTATTGGCATTTTCTTAACAAGTATGTAGGTTGCACCTCGTTCTTCCTCCTCATTGGTTCTGCAGCTTCATAAAACTTGTATTGATTGTTAGTTGCAATGATAGATATATAAGAAAAATCTCAATATTTGTAGATAGGGTAGAATTTGCATATAGCTCACATTCCTCCATGTGAATTAGTACTAACACTCATGTTGTTCAGGAAGTTTCACTATGTAGACATTTAGTAACAAAGTTGATGGGAAATCCTTGCAGATGTGTGAAGTCAAAATTAATAAGAATGGTAATAGTATTGAATAGTTTAAGACTTTGAAATTAAAATTCCCATCAAGTAGTTCCAAATTATTTTCGCTTTTTTTATATTATTTTTATGTTGGGTACATCAAAATAAATAATTAAATGTGTTAACAAGACTGGGCTAGCATCTAGGTAGAAGAGTGACCCATTTTGTGTCTCTTGCAGAGGGGTTTTCAATTTTTTATCATAGCAATCATTGATATCCAAAAAATTATTTGGTTCAAATTTATGTATGAAAAAAAAAGCAATGCATAAAGAGTATGAGTCTTTTCGTTTTCAAAAAGATAAAGTGATCAGGGAGCATAGTGCTTTGAATTGCCATTGATATCATAACCATTCCTGAAAATGGGTAGGGAAAAATTGAAGTTATTTCAAACCCCTGAATCGACTGTTCAAAGATGCTTCTGAAACACCAATCATTAATAGAAAGGATTGTTTATATTTTAAAAAAAAAAATTCAATGTAATGCAAAACATAGATGAATAAATAATATAAATTAAATTGTGTGAATAAATAATGTATTTTTAATAAAATACATTCAATGTAATGTAGAGGGCTATGATCCCCATGGTAGACTTGCGCCCCCATTTCTTTGCTTGTTGTCTTGCCTAGCGCCCTAGACCATTATACCTGCAGGTAAGTGTAGAAGGAAGTCGGGATAGGAAGACAATATCAATCTTACATCTCAAACCCACCATTATTTATGAGTCGCTATACCTGTGTTTTTTTTGAGCCACTGCCATGAAAGAGTAGGTAGAGACCAAAAAAAAAAGAGAAGAGAAAACCATAAGCCTTCATGTGGCTGGCGTTAGGGTTTCTTCTCTATGATCGAGGCAACCTGTAAAAGCATATTGATGGCCTTCTACGTCTGTTTCAATGCAAAAACGATTAAACAATCTTAGCCATTCATCATTATTTTTACCATTATTTCCAGTTGTCTTTTTTTCCGCTCCTCCAAGCTCTTCCTCGTTGGCATTTCCCTCGCACTTAACTCCCATTTGGCAAGTTGTAGCGTGAAGAGGAAAGAAGAATAATATTAAGAGGGTTTTGGCACATGTTTATTAAAATAAAAACTACGCCATTTAGGTTAGTAAATTGAAATGAAAACTACGGTCAATATCCCAATAAAGTTGCCTAAATGAAAATTACTATTGAGATCCTAGTGATGCACACATTTATTTTTTTTAAATATAGACTATATCTTGCAAAGTGTGTGGCGCTTCATTTCTTTCAAAATGGATGCCAAATGAATTATATTCACCTTGGGATTTTAAATTAATAACAATGCTCAGATTCTTATTGGTGAAATCTTAAATTAGTTGTGAGGATTCATTTAAATATTTAAAATACCTCCTTATTTCACTATATGTCGAGCCATGTGCGGGATGCGTGTCATAGTCACAAAGTACTCAAGAAAACAAGTTTGTTGGCATGAGGGTATGTGTAGTATTAAAGGTAGCAAATTTAAATTGATTTTGTGCTTTATACTAATTTCTCTTCTAAGATTCCATGCACTACTTTTAAAATCCTTAACACGATTTATGTAAATGCATGTCCATTATTCATCGGGGAAAAGAGAATTTATTCTTAAGAATAAAAAACTTTAAAATAAGGAAAAAGAATTAGACATTATTAGTATTATTATTCTTAAAGGAAACTTCAATACTTTTTTTTATTATTTTTGAAAAAAACCCCACAAAAGTAAATAGCATGTAAATCTACATGATTTTCTATTTTTATAATTAGTCTTTCATATATTAGTAATAAAATAAAATCAGAAAATAAATAAATAAATAGATAATATAATAAAATAAATATTAAGTAAATATGAGTAAGCAAATACATATAAATAATGATATAGTCATATATATGAGGTAGAAATTTAATCAATTTTTTTTTAAAGTCTAGTTATAGGAAATAAGGAATAAATTATAAGATAGGGTGATGTATTTATAATCATTTATTTAGTATTTCAAGGTGGTATTCATTAGAATCAAGAAGTTGCAAGTAATTAACTTGCTAACATTAGAGGTTTAGAAAACAAAACAAAACAAAAGAAAAATCAAGTCCATATAATTTAATTATCAACAATACCTTCAACTGTAATATTAATAATGTTGTCAAAAGGGGCATTATTAATATAAGCAATGATCACACAATATAGATAATGTTTCCAATGATTATTTTAATGCCAAGGTGGCCTAACAATATCAACCTTAATATTAAGAGGCAATAAAAAGAATATTTGATGAAATTTCCTAGCATCCCAAGTACATTATCAACCAAGTTGTGAATATAAGTTGCCTCATTCTTGAAGGGAATTTAAACTAATCCCGGTGTTAAGATAAAGATAAATAAATAAAATAAAATAAAAGGAGAGTAAAATTAATATTAATGCTACTAGAAAAAGAAGTGTTAGTATTAATATTAGTAGTGTTAAATTCAACTCTATTGAGTAAGTATTAATATTATGGGGTAACTCTATAATCTAACTAAAATGAGGTTAAAATTAATATCAATAAGGAAGGTGAAATCTAGTCTTGCCACTAATGAAAGTAAAAAAGAGTAACACCACTATTGCTAATAAGTCATGAGTAAAATTAGAGTTTGAGCCAAGAGTAGTATTGATGTTTAGAATTAAACTAATAATACATAACAAAATTGTGATTAATCATAACATTCATAATCATGACTTACGCGAGGTCGAAGTGAAAATTATTTAAATATATTAAAGTAAAACGAGGTGAACATCTTTAGGAAGGAAGTGTATGAACTTGAATTAGGACTATAACTTCTTGACATGAGTAGGATCATCTTTCTCAAGCCTTTTGGTTGGTAAATGATGGTAATCCACATCACTAAGCCAAAATAATTAAAAAAAAAATTGAGAGTTGTGTTATGTTCCTATATTAAATTTATGGGCATGACATTTGGTATCAGAGCCTCCAGGTTCCAACACCGGGAGCTCTGGGGATTTATTCACACATTAAATGTTGTGCGAATTGGCTCCAATTGTAAAGAGGTTTGGAAATAAATAACTTTGGAGAGTTTACCTTATATGAAAACTTAAATAATTTATTATCTAGCCCCCCCTTGGTGGAACTTATAAATACATGTAAAGATCAGAATTAATCACACTAGCTAAGAATTAAAGGACTAGTAGTAATCCATTATAAAACACTTTTCTTTTATTGTAAATTATATTAATGTTATATTATTATAATATGGTATAAATGTCAGGAAACAAATACTTGAGCATGGAATAACAAATAGGAGATACTTAAATGCACGGTTTAAAAGAATCCTTAGAAAATGTTATCACTATGTAATTTACATTGTTGGCAACTAGTCCTGTATACTTGAAATATGTAAGCTTAAGATAGGATGATTTCATCTCCAATACCTCAATTAGATATGCTCCTTTGAAAACAAAAGGACACTACAATAGCAGTAACATTTGAAAGAACAAATGATGCTATGATAAAATGGTAAATGTGATAACTACAATTCACTGATAAAGATGGGTTACTTATAAAAAAAAGAGAGAGAAGGAAGTTTCAACTTGAATTAATAGAATAAGGGTCAAGGTTAATCACAATTTTCCTTACCTAATGCCTTAAAAATATTAACCTAAAAATTAGTGGCCTCTCTTCTAATATTGAGTTGTTATAGGATACTTATCTATGCAAAAGTGTTAGGAGAAAATTTATATATACCTCCACTAGAGACGTCTTGTTATATGAATGTGGATATAAAAATAGTTCTTCATGTGTGTCACATCTCTATGAAGAATAGTGCAGACTCTTTGGAAGTCCCATTCTGAAAGATAAGTGAGCTCAAGGAGGACCAAGTTTATTTTTTTGAGTTAATTAAGAAAGAGCATTCAATCAAAGGAAAAGGAAAAAAAGGTGCAAAATATGATGATAAGGGTCCTACTATTAGAGGGTCTTTAATACCCTTCATGTTGCTATTACTTTCTTGATATTCTGTTATGTTGAGTCGTGTACTTGAGATTGTGATGGTGACTATTTCACCAGTTTGATTTGTGTGGATTTACAATTTAGTTTGACTGGATGCACTTGATATTGCTTATGTTGATTTATGATACATGATTTGTGGTGTTTGTACTATCTAGATATGTAATCGTTCTTATGTGATTTGATATGTAGTGATCATACTATTTGGTTGATGTTATGGTTTCATGTTTGTTGATGGATATGGATTATGATGTGTATTCAAGTGGGTCTTAGTGAAAGGACAGAGTAGCATCACTCGCTCGCGAGTGCCCTGCTACCCCATGAATTCCTTTCATGGTGTGTCTATATTGGAGATTTATATGCTACTTGACGTTGGTTTCATGCAGGATGCAGGTACTAGACATCGACTCCACCTGTGTGACAAGTTTGAGAGTGTCCCATAAACCCAACGGGTATGAAGATGGAAGGGAGTTTATAAGGAAGTGTCCCCGTCTTAAGTTCGTCATCCCCGTTGTTGTGTGTAACAGTGTCATTGTCCATGATCCCGTCTTCATTCTGCATGGTATTGTGTTATTCATTTAATTTAATCTTTGTTTTATGTGTCATTTAATTAATGTTTATGTTTGACATTTTTTGGTAGATTAATAATGTTATTTTAATTAATATGATTAAATAGTAGGTAAATGTTGTTTAGTGATTGTTAAATTTAAATTAGTATATTTTAAAAGGTTGTTAAATTAAATGTTGTTTATTTAATTAAGAATAAATAAATAAAGTAGATAATATTGTTATAATTATAAATTGTTATTTTGTAAAATGGAATAAAAATAAAAACAAAAGATTTCATTTGAAAAGGAGAAAAGTCAAAAAAGGATGAAAAGGATGAATGTATGTTTAGTCTTTTTCAAGAATTATAAAAAGAGGGGAAAATTGCTTCTTTGATGGATTTTTGGTTTTTGAAAAAGAAAGGAGTTTCTTTTAATTAATTGGGAGAAAAGAAGAAGTTTTTTGGATGGGAATTTTTGTGTGGTTTGGAGAAGAAATAATTGTGGTTGGAAAAAAAAAGTATTCTGGCTTTTGGGTTTTCTCTGTAAGAATTTACACAGGAGTTGAGTGCATAGAGGAAATTGGAAAGGTTGCATAGGAAAGGAGGAGATTTCATGAAGGGTTGATTCGAGAGGAATAAGAAGTCTGTTGTGCACGTCATTTCATTTGCAGAGCATAGGACTCCAGGTTCCTTGAGCATTATCTATTTTAAATGTTATTTGAAATTAGTATTAGATTAGTAATTTTTTGGTGTTTGATTGAAAATAAACTATACTGTTGAAAAATAGAAGTATTGAAATGTGTTAAGTTTGTATTTGGTTGAATGCAAATCCTTCCAAAACAATTTGTGTTCTTCTTTTTAAAAGTTGTCAAAATTAAGGAAACAATATTCTATTGAAAATACTTCTTGAAATTTTACCTCGAAAAAGAAAAAATATATATATTTTGTATTTCATGTCTGAAAACAAAATTTTCTTTAGATTTTTGTTAAATATATATATACTTTATATATATAAATAATATATATTTTTATATATTTAAATGTGAAGGAAATTATATTTAATTATAGATGTTTTTGTATTTATTTTGGGGGGGCCTATGTAAAAATTTTGTTGGGTATAAGTGTTGGGGGGAGGGATGGCATAATGTCATACCCCCCTATGTTACCCCTATGGCCCTTATGGTGCACCCATGGGGGCTGGACGCAACCTTCCCATGGTTGTGCCAGCAGCCCTAGGAGGGGTTGCGGCCTCCCTGTATGGGGAGGTTCACAGCCTCCCCACGGACTATGTAATTTAATTATTATTTTTTTAAATACCAATTTTAATTTAATTTACTTTTTATTTAATTTAGTTTTATAAATATATAATATATATAATATATGTATATATTTGTGGTTTAGTAAATTAAGTAGATTAATTTTATATTCGAATTTAATATATACATTATATACATACAAATATATATATATATAGGAATATGTATATATATATGTATGTATATATATTTAGGTATATATATATGTTTATGGTTGAAAATATGTTAATTATATAATGTTTTCAATGCTTGATTTTATGTCATGATAGACTTTGTTAAGATATTTATTGGGTAAATTTGATGCTTTCTTTAATTGAAGAAATTGATTTTAATGTTAATTGTTTCTCAAAATGAGATTATTTTAGAAAATGGCATTAGAGCATTATTATGGTTTTCCTATTAAAATGTGAATGTTGTTTTAAAGAACTTCATGTTGATACCTATTTCTTATGGATTGTAATTTATTATTTCTTACTTTGTTTTGTTTTTCCATGGGGGCAATTTCTATGAGTTGATGTAGAAACAGGTGGAAACCCCTTAGGTCGTATGATTCTCTACTAGGAGTTGTGGTTATTGGTCTTAGGCTTCTAGAGGCGTGGGAGATTATTGTTTATTAAGATATTTTTTTTGGATTTGATATTTGTCTATACTATGGGTGAAAATATGTTAATTATATGATGTTTTCAATGCTTGATTTTATGTTGTGATAGACTTTGTTAAGATATTCATTGGGTAAATTTGATGCTTGCTTTAAATGAAGAAATTGAAGAAATTGATTTTAATGTTAATTGTTTCTCAAAATGAGATTATTTTAGAAAATGGCATTAGAACATTATTATGGTTTTCCTATTAAAATGTGAATGTTGTTTTAAACAACTTCATGTTGATACCTATTTCATGTGGATTGTAATTTATTATTTCTTACTTTGTTTTGTTTTTCCATGGGGGCAATTTCTATGAGTTGATGTAGAAACAGGTGGAAACCCCTCAGGTCGTATGATTCTCTACTAGGAGTCGTGGTTATTGGTCTTAGCCTTCCAGAGGTGTGGTAAATTGTTGTTTATTCAGATGTTTTTTTTGGATTTGATATTTGTCTATACTTTGGTTGTAATTGTGATTTTGGAATTATTCTTGGGTTGTACCTGTTTCATGAGTATTTATGCATATGGTTATTAGCGAGATGGTTGTGCCTCATGTGTGTTTTCAATATTTAGATTCAGTATTTCTTGTGTTTTTACAACCCCTTGGAGCTTTGGCTTTTTTGGTGGGAGAGTGGCTCTTTGTGGGCGTCGACGTACAAAGGGGTAGTCAAGATAACCCACGCTAGAGTTAGTGCAATAAGTGATTACTTAATTAAATAAATTAGGGGATTGGGTAGTAATAACATTAACAAGATAATTAAGGATGCCTCGTCCACCCGTTAGGGCTTTCGCAGACTAAGGGTGGGTTGAGAAGGTTGTGGTTGGCAAGGTCGTTACCTCATCTTCATGAGAGGTTAACGGTTTCGTACGAGTCACCCTATGGGGCCGACGCCTAAAGAGGTAGCCAAGATAACCATAGATGGGGGTCGGCACCTAGAGGAAGGCAGCCAGGATAACTCGTGTAGGACTATGCAATGACACTCTCCCCTAGCATTCCCTTGGTTTGTTATCTTGCAGGCCTCTGGAAGTGTTTTTTTGTTGTTGTGTTTTTCCTTGTGTTTTCATGTCACTCTTGTTTGGAGTTGAGTCTTGTTGTTTTCTGTTTGGATGACCTTGGTTGGGGATCCTTCCTTATTTTCTCCTAGCACGGGGTTGGTCGAGTTGAACATGCTACTACACACCCCGTTGGGTCCCTTGTCAGCAATTGTGCAGTGCTTTGCAGATACAACATGATCCAAAGTTCACCTTGTGCCAGATGTATACTTTATACTATAGTTGTACTTTTTGTATTGATGTATTACTCCCATATGTGTTGGGAGGTCCTATGATGTAAACTCATATAATTATCCATGTGATGTACTAGAAGCAGATGTAATGTATTGCTATACTTGTAATTATTTCTTTATCAGTGATAGTGGTTAACACCACATGAACGTGTTGTATCTGTGGAAATATGTTCATTGCATTTCCATGTTATCTTATTATGTATGTGTGCATGGATATCATATTGGTTTATTATAGTCATGTTGCTTTTTCACTTGTGAATGATTTAAAATTTCAAGTTATGTTGAATGAATGGGTTATATTAATGAAATTTTGAATCTTGTTTGTTAACTTTTGTTATGGGTTAGCTTGTGTAATGTCACCTCGTGTACCCCAAATGACTTAGGTGATTAACTTGAAATCTTTTAAATGTAATGTATGCATTAATTTATACACTTTAATTGTTTAAAAAAAAAATTGTGTTAATAGTCCTTTGGGGTTTGCGCGACAGGGTGTTACAGGGTCGGCTGAATGGAAAAATTCCTTTGAGGCTAAGAAGGAGTTGCTGGACATGATCGAATTGCATAGAAGCCAAGAGCTTGAGGTGGCCAACATCTTGAGCAATATGAATTAGTATTTGGTTTTCCTCTTAGTTGATTTTTGTTTCCTACTGGCTTACTATTACTTTGCTATTTTTTTGTTGTTGGGTGCTTCTGGTAGCTTATTGTTTCATCTCTCATTAAGCACCCTTTTTTTCTTATTTTTTGGCTAATGGTATGTTGTTGGTTTCGCTTTGAATTAATATTTTAGCAGCATTTTGTATCTTTTGTTGTAAAGGGTTTCGGGTCCTTTCAAAACCATTTTTTCCCATATAATCAAAACATTTTTTGTAAATGTGTATTGAATTTATAATTGAATTATGATTAAGATAAAAGCAATTAGGTCATGCATGGAAAATAAAATTATTATTGTGTGTTGTTCTCTATTTTACCAGTATATAAATACAAATAATACAAAATCTTATGCACTATCATAGTAAAAGATAAAATTGTCAAGAATCAAACTTCCTATGAATTCCTACTCCTATGCATGCATCCTAGAAATATATGAATTTGGGAAATTTGGCTATGGTAATGTGAATTATGATTAGTGCCAAATGATTTAATAATAGAATATAGAAATGTGTGGATTCTATATGTGCCTAAAGACAAGAGAGTACAAGAAGATGAAATTTATTGAATTATGGTGAGTTTTTGTATTAATTATGACTTCTCCTTACAATATGGTTTTGTAGAAGTAGACAAATATGGTAAATTTAGGAGCCCAGTTTCAAGTGAAACATTACTCTTGGTATGGGATATTGTGAATTTTATAGAGACTGTGTGTGTGCATTTACACATATTATGTGAATACCCTATACTAGGAAAGGCCATAATGGCAGCTTGTGACTGTTATTGGTGTATGGATGTTGCGGATGTTAATGTTTTGTGATAAGTTATTTTATGTTTCTTGTTGTATGTATGTTAGTTATGTCAGTACCTCATACTAATACATTGTTCATAGGAAGCATAAGAGGTTCAAAATAAATCATTCTCCTTTCTATGCCTTATAAAACCAGGAACTGTAAGAGAAAAGAACTTAGTAAGGTTATGAAGGAATGAAAAAAAAAAATGTAAGGTAGTAGAGATAAATAAATGGTAATGTGCTCCTTTTTGGAAAATAAGCATTATTAATGCATGTAAATATCCTTTCCTGTTAGAATTTTGATAATATAAATATTTTGTAAACATATTAAATCAAGTAAGCATAGAAGTGTGCCATATTTTATGTGAAAAATTGGATGAAAATTGGTAGTTGCATTATAGTCACCCATAAATCTAGATGATTTCCAATAGAGGAAAAAGAGGGAATATGAGATAAGTTAGAATTAAAAAAATCTTGTGTGAGGGACCAAACTATAAGAGTGAGTGTAAGGCATGTATGTTTTAGCTTGTGTGGAATAAATTGATAAGTTCTTAGAAACTTTATGTGATGTAAAGTATAGGGAAACCAATAATTGTGTTGTTGTGTAGTGTGATATGTGGGTGGTTAGTAAATGTTGTGTTTATGTTATGATTATATGATCCAAACTATTAAGTTTGGGATAAGAGTTGAGTGGACAACAAGTATGATCCACTTATGTATACCCTTCGTGACACTCATGTTTGTGTTTAAAATTCCAAAATATTAAAATTTGGATTGATTATGTGTTTATGGGTAGGGGAAATTGTTTGTGTGTAGTTTCTATTGGTATATCCCCTAGTGTCAACCACTCCTAAGGGAGATGAGTCCACTAGTGTAATCAGGGGTCGAGTGGGAAAGAGAAGACCTTCATTATGACCTAGCTTATTTGAGGTGAGGTGAGCAATGTTGTGGCCCTCACTTCTTGGGGTAAGGTGAGCTACTGTGTGGCCCTTATCTATCTAGGAGGTGAGGAGAGCTACTATAGGGCCCTCATTTTCATTTGGAGAGTTTCTTCCCCCATCTCCCCCTCCTTATGGATTCGTTAGCGATTCATATGTGCTACCATTACCTATTTCATTTTCTCTTGTTTCCTCTTCTACCATATCTTATTGTAAGCCAATAGGGTTGAGGATGATCTATGACGCACCTTGGATTGGATTTAATCTACTCCTAGTTTGGTTAGCACTTAGTACTCTGAGGATATGAATGTTAAACTAGTTCAGACTTTTGGGATAATTGATGGAGTTTAGAGCTAGTTAGTTTTGCATATGGTAAATTTGTAACAACTACAAATCATCAGGGGAAAACCTTGAAACAAATTTCTTCAAGTTAATTGTGAAATAAAGAGCTCAGAATTACAGGGACATTCTTGAATTAATGATTAGTTACAAAATTATGAAGCACATGAAAATAATATTATGTTTAGAGATAATGGAACATGGCATAATAATGATAGTGTAATGGAAAAATAGTAGTGGATAAGCTTGGGACTGTAAATAATTATTGTTTGATTACACATGGGATACTCTATGCATGATATTTACAGATTGGCTATTTAACAAGTTGTAGGTTGTGTGGGACCATGCTTGTTATTCAGAATGTGCTTATTATGTTTCTATTATATGGTTTGAGACCACAATGATTTCACATGTTGTTATATATATGATATGTGGTTCGATATCACTATTCCCCTCCTCCCCTTGGGTGGCTTTAGCAAAGTCACATAGTGCATGTGATGTGCAATTTTGTAAAATGTGATTTATTGTTATAATAGTTACTGATGACTTGTCTTCATTATTTAAGCCAACAGTGTCAAATTTTGACGTTGGGCTACTTAGCCATTTGAGATTCATTTGGTCCTTTTTTCCTCAAGGACTTGTTCATTTATGCTTCATTATAAATTTTCACCACTTCTCATTTGAATTGTTGAATTTTACATTTTATTACATGATATTTTATCATAATTTTTGTTTATGGTATTACATTATTGATTTGATATTGTTGTTTTGAGGCTTTCTTGTGCTTTACAACTGTTGGATCATGTGTTGTGATGCGGTCTATGTAAACTACCATATCCAGGAGGGATCCCTGGTAAGTTGTATAGGGGAGTAGATGGCCTAGAGAATCTTATTGTGAGGATGGGAGTGCAAATGGGACCACTGGTATGGGAAGGTCATAATCCATTCCTCCCTATTTTTCTATGTTTGTGACATTATGGCACATAGTTTCATCAGAAACAGGATTGCATGATGACATGGTACACAATGATTGCACATCTACTATCATTTCTACTCAGCATTTTCAATTACAAATCTACAGTGTTGGGGTAATGTAGACTATTCATGGGCACTCGACATAGCTCATCCTCGTAAAACCCATTGTGTAAGCCTTGTGATGTGAGTCTTATGTGGTTAGTTGTGTAGTATGTGTTTTAACAAGTGATGTAATGTAGGGAAATTGTGCTTAGAATGGTAAAGTTATGTGCAAACAAGATGACATTAATTGTTCCTTAAAGAATGAGTTTGAAGTACAATATAATCTATAAATGTTAAAATCAAATTAAAATTTATGAGGTAACCATTGATGATTAGACTAATGACTTGTGTGATATCGATACATAACTTAAATGCATGTGGGTGACCTTGCTTTATATTATTATTATGTTAATCTAAGAAATTGTGAGAAGATGTAGACATTATGTTGTGATCTGTAATGGAAATGTATTCTATGGTATGGAATTCACTTGCTAATACATGGTTGCTAACATTGTGGGTGAAACTATTTAAAACTACACTTTAATCTTATATTTTGCTTATTCATAGATTGCCACAAAGAGACTTGGCATTTTCAATAGCTTATGTGTATGATCATTTAGGAATAATATTACCCAAACCTTAGAGACTTCCAAGAGGAATTCCATTCTAAGGGGAGGGGAATGTAAGGTCTGGCCCCAATGCATTGTCTTCAACTCATTATTTAATTTATGATTTTATTTTTAGGTTGAATATTTGATTTAAATTGATATTTTTTTTGTGCCAACTTGTTCATAAAATGAAATAGAATCAAAATATGTATCCTTTCTATTCATAGAATTGTAGAAAATTAATATCGTCATAGTACATGAATGATATCAATACTTGTTTGTGTGAAAATTGTTCATCATGGTCGATATGGTTATGTATTCTTGTGAACGGAAAATTGGAGATTTGGACTAATGATTCTTGTGAAGGTGAGGTGAGTATGATACAACCTCTTGATTTAGATCAAGCAAAATGGGTAGAGATATTCACAACATGTTCACTTGAGGGAAATGAGTAAGTAAGTTGGACTTAGTTTTTATGTTAAAATATTATGTTAATATGATTGTTAGGATATGGAGTTAGTTGATTTCAAATAATTATGTTGTATTTATTTCTAAAAGTTATAATCATATAAATACTAATGATGAAAGACAAGGATGGTGCTTTTAGGTTTCAAGGTTAGGTTACGAATATTCAGATGGTGTCAACCGAGTATGAATGGGGTATACATAAAATTAGTTATTTTCAAGTTGGAAAATTAATCGTCAATACATATATATATATATATCAATTCAATTATTCATTTCATGGAGTACTATGAGAGGTTCAATCAGGACCCTGACAAGATTACTTCATGTCACAAATTAATGTGCTTATTTTGACATGCCAACCCCAAGTTAAATGTCATGATGTATGTGAGGAATTTATCAAAAATAATCTTGTGAGAAGTACATTAGAGAGTCATAAAATTGAGAGTAAGAGTGGAAACTCGTAGGGAACTTGTTAACCCAAGTTTTAAGCATTAAAAAAGTAAAAATTAATACTCGTAGGGTTTTTTTGAACCCCCAACTCAAGTATCTAGGGTGAGGGTGCATAAATAAGAGGTTTAAATGTAGTTTGGGGATCTTTTTGGAAGGTGGAAAAAAAATGATGGGGAGGCTGCTAGAACAAAAAAAAAGAAGCAAAGAATGAAAGACAACAAGGTTGGATTGCAATGGAGGTAGAGACATGTTTCATTAACTAGATCATGACTTCCTTGCCCAAGGAGGAGGTAAGTTTTGTGCTTAGGACTAGCTATTGAATACCCCATTGTGTTGAGCCTATGTGGTTTTAAAATAATTGATCAGTAAATCTTGTGCAGTCTGTACAATGATGAGCATGCAAAGTTTTGGTGTTTTTTTTTGGGTTGTGTTGGGTTCTCCATGTATCTTTTGTCAAACCCATGTGAGTAGAAAATTCCTATGTTCAAACAAAACAAAAAAAGAGAAACAAAAAGAATGGGGTTGAATATCATTAGGTCTTGGTTGAGCCTCTTGGCTTGGGGGTTGGTGAGAGTCTCCATGGCTTAATGACCCATATGGTAGGGTGGTTAGAGTGTCCTTCCTATTGGCCTTTTCTTAACAGGTATGCAGGTTGCAACGGGTTCTTCCTCCTCATTGGTTATGTAGTTTCATAAAACTTGTATTGATTGTTAATTGCAATGATGGATATATAAGAAAATTCTCAATATCTATAGCCAGGGTAGAATTTTTGTATAGCTCACATTCCTCCATGTAAATCAGTATTAACACTCATGTTTTTTAGGAATTTTCACTATGTAGACATTTAGTAACAAAGTTGATGGGAAATCCTTGTAGATGTGTGAAGTAAAAAATAATAATAATGGTAATAGTATTGAAAAGTTTAAGACTTTAAAATTAAAATTCCCATCAAGTAGTTACAAATGATTGTTTACTATTTTATATTATTTCTATGTTGGGTACACCAAAATAAATAATTAAATGTGTTAACAAGACTGGGCTAGCATCTAGGTAGAAGAGTAACCCAGTTTTTGTCTCTTATAGATGGTTTTTCTATTTCTAATCATAGCAATCATTGATATCCAACAAATTATTTGGTTCAAATTTATGTATGAAAAAAAAAAGCAATGCATAAAGATTATGAGCCTTTTCTCTTTTAGAAAGTTAAAGTGATTGGAGAGCACAATGCTTTGAATTTTCATTGATGCCATAACCATTCCTGAAAATGGGTAGGGAAAAACTAAAGTTATTTCAAACCCCTGAATCAATTGTTGAAAGATGCTTCTGAAACACCAATTGTTAATAGAAAGGATTGTTTTTATTTTAAACAAAATACATTCAATGTAATACAAAAAATAGATGAATAAATAATATATAAATAAATGAAAGAATAAATAATGTATTTTTAACAAAATATATTCAATGTAATGTAGAGGTCCATGAGCCCCATGGCTTGTGATTTCTCTGCTTGCTTTCCTAGGACCATTATGCTTGCAAGTATGTGTAGAAGGAAGCTGGGATAGGAAGACAATATCAATCTTACATTTGTAACCCACCATTATTTATGAGCCATTATACTTGTTTTATTTTTGAGTCATCGCCATTAAAGAGTAGGTAGAGACAAAAAATAGAGAAGAGAAAACCTTAAGCCTTCATGTGGCTAGCATTAAGGTTTCTTCCCTATGATCGAGGCACCACATAAATGCATATCGACGGCCTTTTGTGTCTGTTTCAATGCAAAAATGATTAAACAATCTTAGTCATTCATCATTGTTTTCGCCATTATTTGGTTGTCTTTGTTTCCACTCCTCCAAGCTCTTCCTCGTTGGCATCGCCCTTTCACTTCTCCCATTTGGCAAGTTGTAGCGTGAAGAGGAAAGAAGAACAATAATAATAAGAGGGTTTTGGTGCATGCTTAAATTAAAATAAAAACTACACCATTTAGGTTAGTAAATTGAAATGAAAACTATGGTTAATATCCCAATAAAGTTACTTAAATGAAAATTACTGTTGAGATCCTAGTGATGCACACATTTTTTTTTTAAAAATATAACAATATCTCTCAAAGTGTGTGGCGCTTAATTTCTTTCAAAATGAATGCCAAATGAATTATATTCACCTTGGGATTTTAAATTAATAACAATTTCCTCGATTCTTATTGGTGAAATCTTAAATTATTAGTGATGGACACATTTATTTTTTTAAAATATAGACTATATCTTGCAAAGTGTAACACCCCTCCGTTTTGGATATTTGGATCGGCAGTGTTTTCTTGGTAATGTTTGATTATGCTTATGATGTGACTGTGGAATTTAGTGATTATTTGATCATGAACTGTTTAGTGATGCGCATGTTATATTATGATGTGATGATTGTGTCTGAACATGCTTTGACTTTGGAACTTAATTACTTGCGATCGTGATTGTTAAACGATGTGAAGTTATATGTTGATGTGATGTGATCTTATTCTGATGTTATCTTTATGACATGATTTGGAGTAACTTAGAAGATATCTGATTAAATGATGTTGTATGCTATTGATCATATCTTTGATGTTAGATGCGTCAGTTAGTGATACTGTATTGGTGAAAGGGATGGATTGTATCACTCGCTTGCGAGCGCCCTACAATTCTGAGATTCCCTCTTCACGGTGTGTTTAATCATATTATATATATATGTACGTTCGACATGCTCTTTGTTGCAGGTTGGCAGGTACATGACATCGACTCCACCTGGTTTCACAGGTTTGAGCGTGTCCATTTACCAACGGTAATTGATTGGGAGATAGTAGCTAGGTTTTCCGAGCCAAGTCGTCACCCTAGTCATAATGTGTTGTCGGGTTGTTGTCGGGGTTAGTCGTTTTAACTTGGTCAGTTTCCCCTTGAGTGTTTATTTAATTTCAAATTTTAAAGTTTATTAAATGCTAGGTGTAGTTTAATTAATGATTAAATGTGTTTAGCTGCAATGTTGAAATGTGATTTATTTTATTGATTTATTTGATGAAATTAATAAAATAATTATTGGGTTATTGATTGATTTGATTAATTAATAAACTAGATTTAGTTTATTAATTAATTAGATTAATAGTGATACATTAAACGAAATAGTGATTTTGGCGTTATTGTATATCTAAATTCAAATGAAATTGAAAATAGAAGTTATATTGGATATTTAGGATTTAATTAAAATCTTGTCTGAATAGTTACGATTAAATTAAAATAAATAATTAAATGCTAATATGTTTAATTCCACTTTTGAAAAATATGGTTGAGAAAATCATTTATTGATAATTTTGAAATGCATATGAAGGAATTGGAATTAAAAATTCGAAATTGGGATTTGGATAAAAAAAAATTAGAAATATTCCCATGTTTTTAAAATTATATTTTGTGAGTGGGAATTTTAGGGTTTGGAAGAATTTGGGGAAAAACCCTATTTTGGACAAGGAATGGAGCTAAGTTTTTATATCTTACATTTTTTTTGGGAGAAAATTTTCTGGTGAGTGGTTTTGTTATGTTGTTTTCCTCCAGTGTTTGGAGAGGCTCTTAACCTTGTTGCCTCCAGTGTTAGAGTAAGTTCTTGATTTGTTACCTCCTTGAATGGAGAGGTTGTAATTATCTGGATACCTATTGTGGTTATTACCGTGTGTGTTGTCTTAGGAGAGTGGCTTGCAATGGGGGCTGACGCACAAAGTGGTGCCAGTATAACCCTTTGTAAGTTGGTTAATTCAGTGATAACTAAATAAACTTTTAGAAGCTTAGGATGCATCAAACATTAAACAAGATTAAGTATGCCTCGCTCATGGACCCAAGGGCTTGTTGTAGACTTGGGATGAGACGGGAAGGCCTGGAATGGCAAGATCATCTATCTCGTCTTCACGAGAGGTATTTGGTTCCGCATGAGTAAGCATGGGTGTCGGGATTTCAGTAGAGGCTACCAGGATAATCCTTGGAGTGGGGACCGGGGCCTAGGAAGATTCCCAGAGGATAACCCTTGACGAGCTATGCGATGACACTCTTCCTAAGTCAGCAGTTTGTACTTGATATTTGTAACACTCTTGATCTATTATGTATTTGGAAGCAATGTAACCTATGTTGGTGTTGTGAGAGTCGTATCGTGAGTTGTACGTATGACTTTTCAATTTCATGTGATGTGGTACTTGTATTTATTTCGTATCAGCTTTGTGTAGCCTGTGTCTAGTGGTAGATGGTCTTGTGTAGGAATTCCTTGTTACTATCTCCTAGCACGGAGGGAGTGGAACCTATTGGATTCCACGCGGTTGGGTGGTGTACTTCTTAATTCCGTTGGTTCTTCTTCTTGTTCGTGTGGTCATGATTTCCAGTTGGAGAGCTCGTGGGAATCAATTTCTTCTCATGCCTTGTTCTCTCAGTTCTTATTGTATTGTATTACCCCTCAGTTGTTATTGAGGTGGAATTTGTAATATGTAATCTTTTTGTTGGAATCACCTCATTCGGGGAAAGAGTGTTGTAATCTTATTGTTTAAATATTGTTAATTGAAATCTTTTGGTATTTCTTATCCTTCGTTGTAAGTTATCTTGTATGGAATGTATGTTGTCTCCTTTCCTTAAGTGATTAATGTTTCAGTTTATATTATTGTTTGTTGTTGTTTGGGTTTTAAAGTAATCTTTGTCTTGTGGCCTTAGAGGTGGTTGGAAATGTGTATTCATCTTACATGTTATTTGTACTTAAACCAAAAAAAAATTGGTGCATTTAAGTAGTGAATTGCAACTTCCTCTAGGGTTGCGTGGCGGGGCATTACACAAAGTGTGTGACGCTTCATTTCTTTCAAAATGGATACCAAATGAATTATATTCACCTTGGGAATTTAAATTAATAAAATTTAAAATAAGGAAAAAGCATTTGATATTATTAGTAATATTATTCTTAAAAGAAACTTCATTGTGTTTTTTTATATCATTTTCAAGAAAAACCCCACAAAAGTAAATAGCATGTAAATGTACATGATTTTCTAATTTTATAGTTAGTCTTTCATATATTAGTAATAAAATAAAATCAGAAAATAAATAAATAAATAGATAATAAAATAAAATAAATATTAAGTAAATATGAGTAAGTAAATACATATAAATAATGATATAGTCATATATATAAGGTGGAAATTTAATCAATTTTTTTTAAAGTCTAGTTATAGGAAATACAGAATAAATTATAAGATAGGGTGATGTATTTATAATCATTTATTTAGTATTTCAAGGTGGTATTCATTAGAATCAAGAAGTTGCAAGTAATTAACTTGCTAACATTAGAGGTTTAGAAAACAAAACAAAAGAAAAGAAAAATCAAGTCCATGGGTATGTGCAGGATCATGATGGGCCAAAAAGTGGCAATATGATGGGTATGTGGCTGATGACTCTTTTTTTACCCAAAATTGATGAAACGAAAAGGGTTTTAAAGGAGATTCTCATCTTCAATCAATATAAATTATACTTTTACTTTGAATTTAATAAGTAATTATTATTCATTTATTCAAATTACTTAATTAAAGTCCCATTGATAGGTGATTGAGAAACATCATAGCTTTCAAATGGTAACACATTTTTGAATCCAAAACATGTGTCACATTCTATGCTTCACATACTATAGGAATAATAAAAAAAAATGAATTTCATGAAGTTTTGACCAAGTTAAGTGGTCGACATACAAGTTTTATATTTTTAAAAAAAATTAATAAAAAATTCATAATAATTATTTACTTGGAAAAAAAATTACAAAAAAATATGCATCACATAGGGGCATGAGTCTTCTATTTATATCTAAAATATTATAAAAAAATATTATCTTCTTATTGTGGTTAGGGTGGTCAGACAGACAACTACTTCTTATTTTTTCCTTGAAATTTAAGTACCACTGCATTGAAATTTCAAATTTTCACCAAATAGATTTTTTTTTTAAACAAACCTAGTAGTTTAGAAACTATATTCAATTTTCTACAGATTCTATTCTTACATATTTTTGAAATAATATAGATAACTTATTCAAATGTTTACGTCAAGCTTCCTAACTCTAATTTTTCTGAATTTTTTGCCACTTAAGGGCCTATTTTTTCCATGATGAGTCACATACAATAATCACAACAATACCTTCAAGTATAATATTAATAATGTTGTCAAAAGGGGCGTGCAATGATCACACAATATAGATAATGTTTCAATGATCCAAGGTGGCAACAATATCCAATATTAAGAGGCAATAAAAAGAATATGTGATGAAATTTCATAGCATCCCAAGTAATTATCAACCAAGTTGTGAATATAAGTTGCCCCAAAGGGAATTTAAACTAATCCTAGAAGAAAAGAAAAATAAATAAAATAAAATAAAAGGAGAGTAAAATTAATATTAATGCTACTAGAAAAAGAAGTGTTAGTATTAATATTAGTTAAAATTCAACACTATTGAGCAAGTATTAATATTATGGGGTAACTATATAATCTAACTAAAATGGGGTTAAAATTAATATCAATAAGGAAGGTGAAATCTAGTCTTGCCACTAATGAAAGTAAAAAAGAGTAACACCACTATTGCTAATAAGTCATGAGTAAAATTAGAGTTTAATCCAAGAGTATTATTGACGTCTAGAATTAAACTAATAATACATAACAAAATTGTGATTAATCATAACATTCATAATCATGACTTACGTGAGGTCGAGGTGAAAATTATTTGAATATATTAAAGTAAAACGAGGTGAACGTCTTTAGGAAGGAAGTGTATGAACTTGACTTAGGACTATATAACTTCTTGACATGAGTAAGATCATCTTTCTTAAGCCTTTTGGTTGGTAAATGATGGTAATCCACATCACTAAGCCAAAATAATTTTAAAAAAATTGAGAGTTGTGTTCTGTTCCTATATTAAATTTATGGGCATGACACTCACCTTCTTAGAATTTTGATATTCTTTTATCATCCCATACTAAAGAATATAGAGTAAGTGCATGGAAATGGAGGGCTAAAATGGGGTCAAAGTGGCCATTTTTTTTTAAAATCAACAAAAAAGGATCTTTGATGAGTGATTCAAGATATCCATGCTCAAATTTCAAGACCTAATTAGAACAAGAATAGTAGTACTTAGAATCTACTTTCTAAACTAATATTTTTTAGAAAAAAAATGGAGATTAACAGGATTGAATAGGGAGAGCATATAAAGTGGTATAATTTTAAAAAAATACAACATGGTGCCAAGTGTCCCCACCTTAAATTGTTGAATTTTAAAAATTATTTTATAAATTTAATTTGTAGAAAGTTAGCTAACATCACATATTGTATGCTATATTATTTTTCTATTTTAATGAATATATTTTTTTAACTATTTTTCAAAGTGGACACATCCTAAAAAATAGAAAATTGAGCATGTTTCCTTCTAATTTTGAGAAAAATTATCAAAAATAATCTTTTGAATGTGTATAAAATAGAGCATAGAGTATAAAAATCTAATTTATTTTAAAGCTAGATGAGTAGATAAAAAATGATGTCCAAAAAGAAATAAACATGTTTCTAGAAAAAATGAAGACACTAGCAAAAGAAATTAAAGATAATTCTCAACATTTTCTTTTTCTTTTTAATGAAAAACATAGATTTACATATTCTACATGCAAGCCCAATATTTTGACTCAAATTTATAAGCTAAATCCAAGCCTAACTATTAGAATTTGTAATACAAAATTAAACAAATATATAAATGTTTTGTTTGAGATGACAAAAAAGGATCATCCATTACCAAAAGATACAATCCCTAGAATTTCGTCCTGCAAACTCGATCATTGTTTACACTCTACCTATTTATTAATCACAATCATTATTTGATAAAATCGTTAATTAGCTTGTTTCCTACATTGATAGATAATTTATCGTCATTGTATTTTTTATCTAAAATTCATATAGAGTGAGGTGGGGGGAGAGAGAATCATGGGAAAGAGTGGGATAGAGAGAGAGGGAGAGAGAGTTTAAGGGATAGGGGAGAGAGAGGGAGGGATAGAGAGAGAGATGAGTGGAGAGAGAGGGGGACAAGGAGAGAAGGGTAACAAGAGAGAGGGGGTGAGAGGGAGAGGGAGAAAGATAAAGATAAAGGAAATATGCACATATTTTGTTTGAAATGATAAACCTGGAGAAATAGTTAACAAAAGATACAATATCATGATTTTCATCTCACAACTTTGTTTTTCCATGCTCCTCATATTTTTCAACCATGCAATTAATCTTTTTATTCTTTTGAGGAATTCTAATTTGATAAAAACAATTATTTTTATGTCTTACATTAATATATAACATTCTAATTGTATGCATGTTATCTAAAATTAATTTAGTTAATCGTCATTTCTATTATCTTGACAAATTGTTTATCATTGTTTATAATTATTTTAATTAATTATTCATCATTACTTTTATTTTTTAATAATTGAGATTTTTTTACCATTTTTATATTCCAAGAATCATAGAACATTATTTTTGTGTCAATTGTGTTGTATTCATACAGAATTGAGCATCATGCTAATAAAATAATCGAAAAGAAAATCACTAACGGAGAATCAATTTAAGAATATATGAAAGCATTTTATGAAAATAAGGAATTAAACTTTGATGTTGAATATATATTATCTTTTCCAATTAAATTATATCACATATCATCTATTAGAGCCACAAAAGAGAAGTGTAACGCCCTACCACGCAAACCTAGAGGAAGTTGCAATTAACTACTCAAATGTACTAATTTTTATTTTTATTTTTAAGAACAAATAACATGCAAGTTCACTACCCATTGCAACAACCTCTAAGGTTACGAGACTGAGGTTACTTTAAAACCCAAACAAGAACCATGAATTGAAACCATAGCATTTAATTAATTATCGAATTGAGAAACACATACATTCCATGCATGATAAATTGCATCAAGAATAAGAGCTACCACATGATTTCAATAACAATCATTTAACAATAAGATTACAACTCTCATTCCCCGAATGAGGTAAATACAATAAGCATGGTTACATAATACATCTTCCACCTCGATACAAATGAGGGGTAATAAATTACAAGATCAACTAAAATGAATAAAGCATGAAATGAAACTGGATCGACCCACAACCTCTCCAACTAGAAATATCATCCACACGAACAAGAAGAAAACCCAACGGAATAAGGTGCACGTTCCACCCAACCATGTGATACCCGAAGGCTCACCCCCCGTGCTAGGAGATAGTAACAAGGATTCCTAAACAATACCATCTACCTCTAGACACAAACTAACATATAACTGAACTGAATTAAATACAACCACAATAACACTTAACACAATGGTTACAATGCTTCCAGAGAACAATGATCATCTACGTAGTACAACAAACTAACTTTTGGTTGACATGGAGAGAGTGTAACACATCATTTGCTATGATTTACCCTGGCTCAACCTTCCTAGGCTACCGAACCCCCATTCTGGGTTACCCTAGCTTGCCTCTACCAGCCGTCAGACCCCCATACAAACTGTGCTTCTTGTCTTATCTCAAGCCTTAATAAGCATATGAGTCATGAGAGAGGCATTCATTATCTTAATTATTCTGAAAGTTTTTCATTAATTCTTTTTAAGTTATCACTTACTTAAACCCTAAGTGAGTTACCTTGGCGCCCCTTTATGTGTCAGACCCCCACAAAGAGCCACTCTCCTATTGACAACACACACGGTACAAAACCACAATTCAATGGGTAAACTAGATAAGACAACCACTCCAATCCAAGGAGGCAACATATAATGAAACCCACTTCAAACACTTGGAGGAAACAAAACACATAATCCACTCCGTCCAAAGGAGGCACGGACCACATAAACCACTCCTAATCCAAAGGAGACACAAACCATCCCCATTCGTGAAAACCGGGTAAAACAACAAGATACAACTATATGCACTACCCGAGATAATACAAAGGTTGACTAACATATTACGACAACCCCAAATAATTAAAAACCCCATCTGGAAGACTTACAACTCTCGATTAGCCCATTTTTCCCAAATAACGAGAATGAGAGAAATCACATAAAGAAAACACAATTTGACAATTTAATACCCTATTTTAGGATTTCCTAAATCCAAGCACAACAATGGCATATTGCACTTAACCATAAAAATAATAAACATTATTGCAAATACTCAAAAGTTAAAAAAATTACATTAGCAACATTAAGGAATTTAAAACTAACCATTTAATTCCATTTTCCTCAATTATACATGATAATCAAAATCAATTTTTTTTAAATAAAATCATTTGATTATAAAATCAACTTCTTCTTTTTTGCTTCTATTATAATAAAAATAAATATCTTAAAAGAATTTATATTTAAATATAAATATATATTAAATATACATATAAAAATATATACTTAATGTATATACAAATATATATATATATATATATTTAAATATATAATTATTATTTAAATATATATTTAAATCAACCAATTAATTTCCAAATCCAAATATTTAAAATATATAATTAAAAAAAAGCATATTAAATATATGTATATATTTATATATAATATATATATTATATATAATAATTAAATATTATATATAAAATATATATTATATATATAATATATAATATAAAATAATAATAAAAAAAAAAAAGTTCAAATAAGGGCACAGCCATAGGCTACGCCCAGCCTCCCCTGTGCAGGCGGCACTACCTATGGAAGTGCTTCCCCCACACATAGTGTGGGGAGCGCTCCCACAGCAGCGCCCCTTCACTAGGGCATGGGATGTGGTAGCCACGGCTGCCCCCTCCCCATACCATTAAAATAAATTTTTATATATATATTTTTTAATGAAATTAAAAAAAAAAAGATTTCTCCCCTGTACATAGGATTTTTTCTGTGCAATTTTTTTTTATAAAAATAGAAAATTTCCTCAGCAAAACTTCATCCATATGTAAATATATAAAATATATATATGTGCATCTATATAACAGAATATATATATATATAAATTCATTGTTTTACAGTTAAATTGTGCAAATTTTCTACAGATAAATTTACAAAAACTAATTTCTTGATTCCAAATTTCTGAATAATTTCTAAATCTAAACACAGAAGTTTTCAAAAACATTTATTTTTTTCCTCTCTATATTTTCTATTGTTAAACTTGAGAATTTCAGTTGTAAGTTTTTGTTTTTCTACAAAAATCTAAATTTCTTCAAGATTTCAATAGGGTTTTCAAAAATGTTTCCAAGCAAGTTTTCAAATTGAAAATGCAAATTTCCAAAACAATAAACAAGGAGAACCTGTAATCTAAAGCTTGAAGGAAAGTTTGAAGAAGAAAGTTGGGCTTCCCTGCAAGGTGATTTTTCCAAAGCTCTTCCAAAATCCTCACCCAATTTTCAATAATGCATATATCAAACATGAAGAACTCCCTTTTCTTTTTAACAGCAATCTATTTATTTTTTTTAAATGAAATATCTTCCCCCAAATTTAGTCAACTTTCCCCAAAATGTCATATCCACCATAGTTATTACTCCTCTATCCATATTTGGAGATATTTTGCCTTTTTTGAAAATTTAAAAACTAAAATTTCTTTTCAACATGACTTTATTACTTTTTTAAAATTTCTATTTCAAAATGAATTCAAATGCTTTTAAAAATTCTCATTTCCAAAAGGAATTTAACTTTAAAAATTTTCTTTTCAAAAACTCTAACACTTTTAAGATTTTCATTTCAAAAAGAATTTAACAATTATAATTTCTAAAATGAATAACTTGATTTAATTGCACACAATTAATTTAAATAATCAATAAAATAAATCTAATCCAAGATTAGATTATTTTATTAATTAAATTAAATTAATTAATAAATTAAGTAACATTTCTAACACTACAACTAGATTTATTTAATAACAACCTAAATACAAAAAGCCATTTATTTACCTTTTTCAACTTGCAATTTAAATGAAAACAAGGAGAGATGAACAACAAAGAAGCAACTTAACCCCACTAAACCCGATGACACACTATGACTAGGGTGATGACTTGGCATAGAAAACCTAGCTACTATCTCCTAATTGAATACCATTGGCCAATGAACACGCTCAAACCTGTGAACCAAGTGGAGTCAATGTCCTGTACCTGTCAACCTGCAAACAAAGAGTATATCGAACATGCATATATATATAATATGATCAAACACACCGTGAAGAGAAAATCTCAGAATCGTAGGGCGCTTGCAAGCGAGTGGTACAATCCTGTCCCCTTCACCAATACAAAATTACTAACTGACGAGTCTAACATCAATAATATACTAAAAGCATAAAGCATCATTAATTAAATATTTGCTAAGCTAATTCAAAGCATGCCATAATGATAACATCAGATTAAAATACCATCACATCAAAATATAACATTCACATCGCTTTACAGTTTGCATTGAATAGTAACCAAGTACCATAGTCAAAGTATTAACAGAAACAAACATAACAAAGAAAAACACTGTACGATCAAAAGAGTCAAAATGGAGGGGTGCTACATCCTCCCCCCCTAGGGTAGAATTTTTCCTGGAAGCCTGTGAACACAAGGGATAGAGCTCCCTCATAACCATCTAGACCCTAACCTACTTAGTACCTCGATCCCTAAGGATTAAGTCCTGATGCTGAAGGATGAACTGCACGCAGATGCTCAGCCTGACGGTTATCCACCACAGTAAATGCCCTATGTGATCTGCCTGCATCTCCTACTATTGGCTCTGAAGTTGCTGGCCTCTGACTAAAACCAGAAGTGCCCTTGTTGAGGACACTGCTGAGCAAAGAGGCCCTGCTAACCACAAGCGAAACATCTTGTCCCTCTACTGAATCCCTGTATAGCTGGAGATACACTAGGTCATGGAAGACCACCTCCACTAAACGTCGACTAAGAACTCTGAGCAGGCTGATCATAACAATCACGATGAGCTTGCATCCAACTCCGATCTCTCTTCTTTTGTTTCCAACTTCTATCATGTTGGGACTGAGGATTCTGTTGCCTTGACTGCAAAGGTTGTTGCTACTCACCCTTAGCTGGTGACTGATGCCCTCTAGAAGATCCTGTAGCCTGAGATCAACCACTCTGAGATCCAACACCAATGGAAGGTGCACTACGAAACTGAACTCCCGTCTGGCCACCTAAAGCCAGAGCTAAATTCTCCTCCACAATACAAGCCTTATCCACAGCTATCTCCATGGTCTTCAGCTTGAATACCTGAACTCCACCACTAATCTAGGCATTTAAGCCCCTAATGAAATGTTGAACAAACATACCCTCATCATCACCTATGCCCGCAAACTGTTTGAGCTTGAAAAAGCGACGCTCAAACTGTTCCACTGACATATCCATCTGTCGTAAGGCATGGAACTCATCTCCACGATGCTGACACCAATGATCATAAAGGAATCTGAGCCCTAAACCTCTCCAGGAACAAATCCCAAGATACAGTACCGATATCTATATGGAGCTTCTACTCCTCCATCCTCCACCAGGTAGATGCAAAGTGTAATGCCCACAAATTTACACCAAATTACAATTAAGGACAAAACACAAAATTCAAAATTTCACACACATACGCTTACAAAACTCTCAAATTTTACTACCAAAGCATGTATTACATGAAAACGTAAAACATTCAACCAATTATAAACTATAATATTTTAGTTTGATAACTAAATTGCTTAGACAATCAAGGGTGGAGGATCAAATGGAGATATCGAGTCCACATCATTGAGGTGGACTTAGATAGATCAGCTAACTCTAGAACAATCACAAACATAATACCAGACCCATGATAACCAATAGAATACATATAAATGGAAATTCCCTAGAATAATAATAAGAGAACAAATCCTAGGGGCCAGACCTAGTCCTCGGGGGCTCGTCTCAGACGACCTTGCCTACGTATATATTTCGCAGAGGCACCGTAGTTCGACAATTGGAGCTTGAACCATTACAAGCTTTGACAACAGTTGGGTATGACCTCAAGGTTTAATTTACATTCGAATTGACAACGATAATGTAACTCAATCTGATTCAACACTCTCATAAACCTTTTGACAATAATTCAAACATATGTCAACTCTAAAACTTTTAGCTTGCTGATCACAGCGAAATAGATGGTAATAAAATGCACATAACTTTCAATTTGTTTGACCAAATTTAAAAGTTTAATATGTTTTGGAAAGAGGAAAGAGTGAGGAAAAGAACCCATAAATCGTTTTGCATGAAACTCAAACACACATGAGCAGTTTATTTTCTGCAACATAGCTCAACGAATAGTCTACTGAAATCATACAAAAACGTTTATTTTACTCCTTTTTGGCAAGTCACTAACATTTATTTAATAGAGTTGTATTTCATAATTTTGTAAGGTTGACAGTTGATAATAGCTATATTTATATTTAGAGTAATTGGCAAGTGTGAGGGAATAAAATGGTTTTATAACATACTTTGGTTGACAATAGAACAATACATACAAGTAATCCTATCATTATATTCTATTATGATCATCTATCACTTAAGCGGACTAATGTTTAAAACTTAGTTGCTCAATGATATAAAATTAAGTACCACTAACTTGATTACTAATGTATTAAAAATATTTCAAGGATCATTCAAATAATAACAGCAGTATGCTACTTAATACTTGAAATATTTATTAGCTCTGTTTGTAAGTGATCATAAAGATAATAATCTATTTTATCTTATTAATAATAAGATAATCAATAATGATAATATTTTGATAACAACGTATAAATAGGATTTGATCGGTATGTTTTCTAGAGAATCATTGTTCCTAATCCATCAACAAATTTAATTTAAAACCAAAGCTTGGTTAGTCCTCTTTCATTTTTATTTTTTTATTAACATTTTGATATATAAAATTTCAGCATAAAGGTCTTAATTGGCATATTATTATCTTATAGATAATTGTGAACTTATCTTTAAGTCGTGTCATTTATTTATTATCATTGACATCTTTCTGATTTTAACTTTTAGAGTGATGCCTTAACTGAAGATTTTGATTATCTCTTGCTATTCTTTAAACCATTAGAATATAAATTCTAATGGCAATAAGAACTCCATACAACAAAGAGTTTTATTTTTATTTTTAAAAGATAGATAAAAATTTCTGCTTAGAACATTGAATTTGCATATAGAAAGAAAATATAATAGAAAGCAGAAATTAAATTGCACAGAATTATTGAAAAAAAAAAAAAAGAACTCCATATTGCTGCTCAGAAATCACAAGCCTTTTTCTCTGTTTATTTTATGTATTTTACATATAGAATTCCTATTTTAGAGAAAGTCTCAGCCCATAAATAAGCAAGGAAAAAAAAAACAATTTAAAAACCTTCTGATATGCAACTTGTGTGTAGGATATTGTGACACAAATGAACAATATAAATTAACCAAATTGAATTTCACAATCACATATAGAAGATCTAACAACACATAAAATATCAATGCTAAATATGCTAAATCTCATATTTGCACTGAAAGAGGGGTTTCGCCTAAGTTGGTTAAATAATGTTCAAATTTACACACAGATTTTGAGACGTGAGAACATCCATCATACCTATCCCCATACTAACATCTACAAAATGAAGTAATATCCCACAGATAATGATTTAATTATAAAACATACTCTACTACTTAATCTCTTTCACCAGTAATTTAATTTACTTAAAATGATTTCTAAAGCATTTTTAGCAAACCCATTTTAAACACACCTTCAATCAAGACATTCCCTCATACTACACTTCTTTGGGACATTTTTTCAAACCACTCATGTACATGTATATATAACGTGGTAACCTTGCATGCACACCATTTAGCAGTTTAAAGAATATAGTCAATAATTTATATAAGGCTACGTTTGGCCATGACACTATTTTTGTTGCATTATTTTCAAATGCCAATAGTAAGATTTAAAATATAAATAAAAGCACAAAATATTTGATTCTATTAAAGAACCAAATCTGTAGTATCAGCAGTAAGATGTGAAACTAACAGAGTATGAGTATTGAATAGAAATGGTACATAGAATTAAAGAAAATGTAACGGCAGTTGTAAAGACAAATTCCACAACTTCTATTAGCAAACATGTATGTTAAAAAAAATACCGAAACAAGCATGCACATACAACTAAATAAAACCACAAAACTAGTGCTTTCATTAAATAGCTGAAAATAGACTTACTTTATAATGAAGTAAAAACGGCAATAGAAATCACCCAGTAGTGTACAAATTTACTAGATTAAACTCCCCCAAAAACGCATTCATTGAAACAATGAAAAGTGGCTTACCTCAGGACTCCACAAAAATCATGTTGTGATGTCAACCATGCTGGTGAGAATAAATGTGCATAATTTGCAGGAAAGCTGGGCATTCTAGAATGCACAAAGATTAATATTGGCACGAAAATGGGAGCTTTGAAACTGGGTATGGACATCGATCAAGTATCCAAGAGAAATATGTTTTGTCAGACATTGTAGTTGTAGCTGCATTGTAGATCAGTATGCAAAAATGTGGACGCTTAGGCAAGGCACATGGATTGTTTGACAGAGTGCTCAGTGATCTCATAGAATGCAATGATTGCAGGATATGCACAAAATGGATTTATTGAAGAGGCTTATGAAACTTTCAAACCCAACATTTTTACGCCACCCTAGCTTTCACTATATTATTTGTGTTGATGCCTATGTATACAATGTAGACAAGGAATGGTTGGTCTTCTCAGTAAATGCTTTGCCATGTCCTACAAGTCTTGAATTTCCTTTGGCAGTCCAAGAGTAGTTATGTCAAGACATGGCCCACTGACCATATATCTATTGCAGTCGTATACTCGGTTGCTCCAAAGATAAGTTCTGGAGCCCTATAATGTCATGAACCAATGTATGAAATATTGGGTTCCCCTTTCACCAACATTTTCGCACAATAAATTTGTGAATTTTTTTGTTATTATGGCGAACACCAATAGCACCATGAGTGTAAGCCAAAGAGCCATAGATCTGACAGGAGAAAGTCTAAATTAAGAGATTCATTGTCTTCCAACACATTGACACCCAAAACATAAAATTAGAAAATCGGAGATTTCTTGATTCTCCATCAAATGATGAAAAACCTTCTTTTACTTATTTATTTGTTTTTCTTGATTATCTAGCCCCCCAATGGTTTTTACGGTGGGTGAGGAAAGAAGGGATGGTGGGGAATTAAATCCTTATTATTAAATATCATGATGTTACTGGCAGACCACTAAGACTTTCTTTCTCACCTGTCCCATCCTCTTTAGAACGTCAGTCTCAAATTGCATCCTAAATTCATAGAACTTTGTGAGCCTGAGCCAAAATCCAAGTTGCTCAGTTCATATGTCTCTGTCATGCATTAAATGGGGAAAGGAACACCATACTTTCATTTAACTAGCTCATTTGATTGTTGGGTACACAGTTGTGTGGGAGGTGGATTCAATAATTGATTGAAATGCTAGATGTAATACCCCTCCTGTTACTATTTAGATTTGTTTTTCTATGTTTTGATTTGGTACTTTGATACTGTGATGAGACTGTTATTGTTTGGTTTGGTTAGTAGACCTTGTTGTTTATGCCTATACATTTGAGGACATGGTTATTGATATGATATTGTGGTTGGTGATATTAGTTTGATTTTAGTAACATTGCGATGCATTAATTTAGTAAATTATGTTATGATATGATTTGCTAGTTTAGAAATGATTAATTTATCGGTTACATTATATTGTTTGGATAGATGTGATGAAGGACAGTGTAGCACCACTTGTTCACGGGTGCCCTGCTACACTGCGATTCCTTCTCACAATACAATGCTTTGATTTTATATACGTATGCACATGTACACGACTTTGTTTGTATGCAGGGATTGTAGGTACATAGTCTCGATTCCACCTGCTTCGGCAGGACAGGGCAAGCACCAATAACCCAACGGCATAATGTTGAAACAGAGATGACTTGGAAGTCATCCCATCCCATGTTGTCAAATCGTCTCGATTGAATGGTATTGTGTGTTCTTGTAATTGTCCTTTCTGCAATTATTATTGTGTTTGTGTGAGTGTCTTGTCGTATGTTATGCATGTGGTATTTTATAAGTTGTGACTGATTCAATTAAATGATGGTAATAATTGTTTAGTATAATGTTAGATTAAATTGTATTTAAATATTTAAAAGTTTTAGTTTAAAAGTCATGTATTTTATTATAGGCTAATTAAATATTAAATTGTGTTTTGTTAATTTAATTAAATTATCTTGTTGAAGATAATTATAAAATAAATAAATTAAATAAATCAAATTATGTGCAAAGCAAGTAAAGCTTGCAAAAGCTGATTTAAAACAAAAAGTATTGAAGAATAGAAAAATAAATAAATAAAAGAATGGAAAAAGTTGTGTGAACGAAGGAGAATTGAGATTTGACTGAAAAGCTTGCTTTCAAAGATATAATTTCTTTTATTGTGGATTTTTGAGAGCTTTTGGAAGAAATTGGTAATATCTTTTATTTAATTGAAATTTTTGAGGGTTTTTACAGAGAGGATTATTGAGACAGAGTTGCACAAGATAATGGTTATGTATTTTTGAATCTTCTGAAGTTTCGGAAAAGATATTCCCATTCTTTTGCTTGAAATATTTTGGAGAGAGTCTTCTGAATAAAGGTTGAGATTTGAATTCGAGCACGGTATTCTGGAGGGGAGATTTCAAGGCAAGAACGAGAAGCTCTGCGGAGAGGCCATCAGGATCAAACAAGCTTCATCAGATTCTCGAGAGCACAGGACTCCAGGTTCCACCCTCTCCTCTTGATTGTTTTTGAATATGTAAAAGAATAGAAATGTGTTTGAATCAAACCTTGCTTGTAGAAGCAAATCTTTCTGAGAATTAGATTAAAAAATGATTTCTCTAAGAAAAGAAAATAAATAAATAATTAGGTTTTCTTTATATGAAAATTCTTTTGAAGTCTAAAATATTTTCTATTGCAAACAAACAGAAAGAAACTCCGTCGAATTTCATTTTAATATGCTCGGTTTCTCTCTATTTCTTCACTGTGGAAAAGATCAATCTTTCTATTTAATGGGATTTTTTTTGAAAAATTGTTTCCTCTTTGAGAATAATGAATTTGGGATTTTTGGAAATATTTTTATATATGAATGGATTTATTTGTTCCTCTGTATATTACTCTATTATATTTATACATAAATATATACAAGTAATATATATATATATTAGTATTTTTAAGTTATGTTGGTATCTGTCTGTGCATCGGTCGTACGTATTTACATTTTCATAGAAAAGAATGAAATTTAATTTTGGAATCGAACTGTGTTTTGTTTTAAATTTAAATTGAATTTTTTTTTAAATGTTAGGGAGGGTTGAAGGGATGGCCGAAGCCGTACCCTTCTCCCCTCACCTCTATCGTGGCATATTGCACACAGCAGTTTTATAGATTGTTGCAGGCAGTCCTTGGCCACTGGCCTTGTTTTAAATGCATTCCTTTTTTGTTTATATGTGTGTGTGTGTGTGTGTGTGTGTGTGTGTGGTATATATTATTTTATTAAACATAATAATTATATTTCTTTCTTTTTTTTTAAATGTAATTATAATTATTTTATTTAATATTATTTTAATTATTTTTAAAATGTAATTTTTGTATTTTATTTAAAGTGTTAAATAATATATAATAATTAATCATTAATTGGGAATGGAGTTAAATTTAATGGTGCAAACTTGCAAAATATATTTTGAGTTTTCTTTTACGTTATGTTATCGTTTAGTGTTGTCCATGTGGGAACCCTGTTGTCTTGCAACCCTTGTTCCAGAGGCATGTTTAATTTTGAATGTTATCCTCGTCTTGATTACACTTTTGGAGTTGAAACTTATTGGTTTTATGATGGAAGGGTTGTACGGGTTGTTGAATTTTGTTATGAATTATCGCGAGATGAGTTATGCCTCGCGTGGCTTGGTTTTGAGTTATGTGCTTTATCTGTTGAATACAACCCTTGCCTGGATTTGTTTTATGTTAGGGGTCTTAGGGAGAGTGGCTCTTTGTGGGGGCCGGTGCCTCAGTTGGAGGAAGGGCTAGGAGATCCCATGAGAGCTATGCGATGACACTCTCCACTAGACACCTATTTTCCTTGTTTCTTGTTGCCTCTGGAATTGTGTACTTGAATTGTTGTTTCAAATTTATATGGAATCATGTTCTATTTATTGTTTCAGATTTATTTGGAATTGTATTTTGAATGTTGTATCAGTTCTTCTGGAAATGTCTTTTGGATGTTGTATCAGTTCTTCTAGTTTTGTACTCTTATTGTTGTTTCAGATTCTTGTGAAAATGATTTATGAATGTTCCTTGGTGACTTGTTTAATTGTTATTGTTTGGGTTAATTGTGATGAGTTTCATAGCTTTATTTTATTATGTTGACTCGTGAATGTTGTTGGTTATGTCATTGTAATCTGAGTTTGTATTTGAGTTTGTACTTGGTTGTTCTCTTGGAGTCGGTTTTGACATTCATGGTCGGGATCTCTTCCTTGTCACCTTTGAGCACGGGGGGTGAGTTATTCATAATTCACATGGTTGGGTGGAACATGCTCCGCACCCGTTGGGTTCCCCATCAGCATTCTTTGTTTGCAGCATTCCTTCAGTTGGAGTTTGTTCCAGTGGATCATTTGTAATTCAAATATTATTGTACTTTGTATCATCCCACATGTATGGGAAATGTATTGTAACTCATTATTGAGAGCATGTAATCTTATGTTTATACGATGATGTAATAGTTAGGATCCTTTGTAACATTATTGGATGAGATTCTATATGATTGTAATATGGGATGTAGTGATACTTTCACTCTTGGTTTATGGATGTACTTTTATTAATGATTATTGTAATATAAATTGGTCAAGTTGTTTAATAATTATCTTTTACTTTTGTTTTAGTTGTGTTGCGATGTGACCTCGCGTGCCCCAGAGAATGTAACACTTAGTTGTTAATGTGCAATGTAAATGTAATTAATGTTCGGATGCATGTTTACTTTATGTTATTTAAAAAAAAAAAAAATTGTTTGCAATGTTTGTTCTCTGGGGTTTGCACGACGGGCGTTACACTAGATTATACAGTAGGTCTGCATGTGTAGGCATTAGTAGAAGATTGAGATCCACCCATATATGAACAACATTGTGATAAATCTATGCTGGCATAATGGTAGTAGGGTAATGTGTTAATCTCTTTTTACAAAAGATAAAAAATTTAGTCATATATTTATGCAATACTCACGTTGGAATAATGATATAAGTGCAGGTGAAATAATAATATCATTACCCGGGTTATCTAGATAATAGTATTAATAGATAAAGCAAATTGAAAGTCACTACACTATCATTCGAAATAATAGGGTTATTATTTTGATGTAGTGGTAATTACTAATGATGATTGGTATTGAAAATATGAGATTTAATAATGACATCGATATTAAAAAAATACATATGCTAATATTATTATATTAGTGAAGGAAAAATAATATTAATAATTTCAATATGAGATCTAATATTAGTGCTTGACTTAATGATAATAATATTAGCATTGTTAATCCAGGATTAATTACTAATGTTATTTGTTGTTTATTAAGGGGAAGTATCAAATGTTGACACTCGAGTAAGTAGTCATAATTACTCATTTAATGACTAACCCACATTATTGTAATCCTTAATATTATTAGTCAACTCATTAATGATAATTCCATTAAGGAATAATTGGTGGATGAGCATAAATATGTTCTTACAATTGTATCATCAACTAGATAACGACTTTTACTAACATTGAGTTGAGGAGCAAATAACAACATTAATAGCAATACTTAAGCACCAATGAAGTGGCAATGAACTTATTAGTGATTAACAATGAGGGTAGAAATGTTAATCCATTTGTTAGATAACCATAGTAAGGAATATTCAGGAATTAAATAACCATTCTATCTTCGTTGGTTGATAAAAAAATATTAATAAATTCATTGTTCAAGAAATCTCTTATGGATTAATGGATGGCAATCTTAACAAGCTACAGTTATTAAACAAAAGAATTATTTTATTATTTATTAATTAAGTGGTAATCAAATAGCAACCTTAGTGATGGTTTATTGATCAAATAATAATCTCCTTCTTAATGTGTTGGTTCAATAACGACACAATTAGTGTTGGAATTCTGGTTGAAAGAACCTTAATGGCAGCATCAAGGCTTAACTGAGACTAGATAATAATATTATCTAGATTAAAATTATAGTACTATTATCGCTCATATTCATACGTTGATTTATTATGTCTAATTCTATTATGGTTGAGCTAACCAAGTGATGAGTGCACTATGGTTTAAATATATTCCTCAAGTGTAGAAATCTCGTGAAACAATAATTGCACCATTCCTTTGCAATAGACATTAATCCTACTTCTTTTTTCTTTTCATCTCTCTTTTTTTAAATAATCATATACAATTCTTTCATAACTAAAGAACATGTCTCCAACTAATCAAATATGTTAATTTAGTGATTCCACTATAAGACCTTTACTATATAAAAATAAAAACAAAATGATGTTGCAATGACCATCTACAGGCGGGGCCTCACACAAAGTCCCTCAAATGCATGATTGCACACCTAGCTTTGGTGTTGCTACCATAAGGATGCATAGAAAAACACCTATTCAGATCAAACAACCATGTCTCAGCCTCTGATCCACTGCCCAAACCATCAAAAGTGGGTGGACGAGCTCTAAGAAGGTCTCTCATATGAGTAGCCATGACTGCCTTAGACGAAGCTGGAACTTGATCTCTCTCACCTATAACCTCCTGATCTCTATCCTGCCTAGGGCCCATACGAGCAAGAGTCTCCTCTAGCAAGCGACGCAACTGAGCGTCCTCGATCCCTGGTGGATCCTCATGCTGATTACCGACCTCTGACACATACTGAGAAGCCTATTCCTCCTCATGATCTAAAACATGGGGAATAATGGGAGGTGTATCCTACTGATTACCTCCTCAACTGCCTACATGGTGATGACCTCTACTCTAACCTCGTCTAGGTGGCATGACCATGTTCAAATACACAAACTTAAATTTCTATGCAGCTAACAACTTAATGGGTTCCACATTATCCCAGAGCACCCAGTGTTTAAGCTTGGGCTTTGATACCATGTGTAACGCCCCGCCATGCAACCCTAGAGGAAGTTGCAATTAACTACTCAAACATAGTAATTTTTTATTTTTTTTAAGAAAAAATAACATGCAAGTTCACTACCCATTGCAACAACCTCTAAGGTTACGAGACTGAGGTTACTTTAAAACCCAAACAAGAACCATGAATTGAAACCATAGCATTTAATTACTTATCGAATTGAGAAACGCATAAATTCCATACATGATAAATTGCATCAAGAATAAGAGATACCACATGATTTCAATAAAAATCATTTAACAATAACATTACAACTTTCATTACCCAAATGAGGTAAATCCAATAAGCATGGTTACATAATACATCTTCCACCTCGATACAAATGAGGTGTAATAAATTACAAGATCAACTGAAATGAATAAAGCATGAAATGAAACTGGATCCCACGACCTCTCCAACTGGAAATCTCATCCACACGAACAAGAAGAAAACCCAACGGAATAAGGTGCACGTTCCACCCAACCATGTGATACCTGAAGGCTCACCTCCCATGCTAGGAGATAGTAACAAGGATTCCTAAACAAGACCATCTACCTCTAGACACAGACTAACACATAACCAAACTGAATTAAATACAACCACAATAACACTTAACATAATGGTTACAATGCTTCTAGATAACAATGATCATCTACGTAGTACAACAAACTGACTTTTGGTTGACATAGAGAGAGTGCCACACATCATTTGCTATGAGTTACCCTGGCTCAACCTTCCTAGGATATCGGACCCCCATTTTGGGTTACCGTGGCTTGCCTCTACCAGTCGCCGAGACCCCATACAAACTGTGCTTCTCATCTTATCTCAAGCCTTAAAAAGCATATGAGTCATGAGAGAGGCATTCATTATCTTAATTATTTTGAAAGTTTTTCATTAATTTTTTTTAAGTTATCACTTACTTAAACCCTAAGTGAGTTACCCTAGTGCCCCTTTGTGTGTCAAACCCCCACAAAGAGCCACTCTCCTATCGACAACACACACGGTACAAAACCACAATTCAATGGGTAAACTAGATAAGACAACCACTCCAATCCAAGGAGGCAACATATAACGAAACCCACTCCAAACACTTGGAGGCAACAAAACACATAATCCACTACGTCCAAAGGAGGCACAGACCACATAAACCACTCCTAATCCAAAGGAGGCACAAACCATCCCCGTTCATGAGAACTGAGTAAAACAACAGGATACAACTATACGCACTACCCAAGACAATACAAAGGTTGACTAACATATTATGACAACCCCAAATAATTAAAAACCCCATCTGGAAGGCTTACAACTCGATTAGCCCATTTTGCCCAAATAACGAGAATGAGAGAAATCACATAAAGAAAAGACAATTTGATAATTTAATACCCTATTTTAGGATTTCCTAAATCCAAGCACAGCAATGGCATATTGCACTTAACCATAAAAATAATTAACATTATTACAAATATTCAAAAGTAAAAAAAATTACATTAGCAACATTAAGGAATTTAAAACTAACCATTTAATTCCATTTTCCTCAATTATACATGATAATCAAAATCATTTTTTTCTAAATAAAATCATTTGATTATAAAATCAACTTTTCTTTTTTTTTGCTTCTATTATAATAAAAATAAACATCTTAAAAGAATTTATATTTAAATATAAATATATATTAAATATACATATAAAAATATATACTTAATGTATATATATATATATATATATATATATATATATATATATATATATATATATATATATATATATATATATATTTAAATATATAATTATTATTTAAATATATATTTAAATCAACCAATTAATTTCCAAATCCAAATATTTAAAATATATAATGAAAAAAACATATTAAATATATATATATATATTTAGATATAATATATATATTATATATAAAATATATATATTATATATAAAATATATATATTATATATATAAAATATAAAAATAATAAAAAACAAAAGTTCAAATATGGGCAGTACTCTTAGGAGAGAGGACCCACCATATTGCTCCCCCCAGTGGATGGAGCCACACAACAAATACTGATCAAGAGTTGGCTAGGCAGCCAATGGCCCCTCCCATACCCATTAAAATAAATTTATATATATATTAATGAAATTTAAAAATTCTCTCCCCTATGCACAGATTTTTTCCGTGTAAATTTTTTTATAAAATAAAATTTCCAAACAAAAACTTCATCCATATGTAAATATATAAAATATATATATGCATATATATAACAGAATATATATATATCTATATATATATATAAATATAGAATTTCATTGTTTTACAGTTAAATTGTGCAAATTTTCTACAGAAAAATTTACAAAACTAATTTCTTGATTCCAAATTTCTGAATAATTTCTAAATCTAAACACAGAAGTTTTCAAAAAGATTTATTTTGTTCCTCTCTATATTTTCTATTGTTAAACTTGATAATTTCAGTTGTAAGTTTTTTGTTTTTCTACAAAAATCTAAATTTCTTCAAGATTTCAATAGGTTTTCAAAAATGTTTCCAAGCAAGTTTTCAAATTGAAAATGCAAATTTCTAAAACAATAAACAAGGAGAACCTATAATTGAAGCTTGAAGGAGAGTTTGAAGAAGAAAGTTGAGCTTCCCTGCAAGGTGATTTTTCCAAAGCTCTTCCAAAATCCTCACCCAATTTCCAATAATGCATATCAAACATGAAGAACTCCCTTTTCCTTTTAACAACAATCTATTTATTTTTTAAAATGAAATATCTTCCCCCAAATTTAGTCAACTTTCCCAAAATATCCATCCACCATAGTTATTACTCCTCTATCCATTTTTTGAGATATTTTGCCTTTTTGAAAATTTAAAACTAAAATTTCTTTTCAACATGACTCTATTACTTTTTGAAAAAAAATCTATTTCAAAATGAATTCAAATGCTTTTAAAAAATTTCATTTCCAAAAAGAATTTAACTTTAAAAATTTTCTTTTCAGAAACTCTAATACTTTTAAGATTTTCATTTCAAAAAGAATCTAACAATTATAATTTCCAAAATGAATAATTTGATTTAACTCCATACAATTAATTTAAATAATCAATAAAATAAGTCTAATCCAAGATTAGATTATTTTATTAATTAAATTAAATTAATTAATAAATTAAGTAACATTTCTAACACTACAACTAGACTTATTTAATAACAACCTAAATACAAAAAGCCATTTATTTACCTTTTTCAACTTGCAATTTAAATGAAAACAAGGAGAGATGAACAACAAACAAGCAACTTAACCCCACTAAACCCAATGACACACTATGACTACAGTGATGACTTGGCACGGAAAACCTAGCTACTATCTCCCAATTAAATACCGTTGGCCAATGAACACGCTCAAACCTGTGAACCAGGTGGAGTCGATGTCCTGTACTTGTCAACCTGTGAACAAAGAGTATATCAAACATGCATATATATATAATATGATCAAACACACCATGAAGAGGAAATCTCATAATCGTAGGGCGCTCGCAAGTGAGTGGTACAATCCCATCCCCTTCACTAATATAGAATTACTAACTGACGAGTCTAACATCAATAATACACTAAAAGCATAAATTATCATTAATTAAATATCTGCTAAGCTAATTCAAAGCATGCCATAATGATAACATCAGAGTAAAATACCATCACATCAAAATCTAACATTCATATTGCTTTACAGTTTGCGATCGAATAGTAACCAAGTACCATAGTCAAAGTATTAACAGAAACAAACATAACAAAGAAAAACATTGTACGATCAAAAGAGTCAAAATGGAGGGGTGCTACAAGAAGTATTTAAAGAAACAAAGGTAACAATGCTAAAGATTCTTACAATTAATCAATCGAACCTCAAATTTAAATGCATGTCATCATTGCTAACTAAACTTCATATTGTAGTAAATCCTCAAAGACCAATTGAATTAATAATAATTATACGATTTTAAAGAAACTTAGATGTCACATCAATTATTTAGTCTATTAAAAACACGCAAAACCTACTAAATTATGAAAAAAGTAATAAACAAAATTCACCCGATGAAGCAAGTTTACCATTGAGAACAAAACCTCTAAATTTTTAATTAATTAGATGATAAATTTCTAAAATGAATGAGTGATAAGATTCCTAAATGCACTCAAGTAGAATAAGGGGTAATAAAATATGGATAATATTTTTGAAAACTTAAATTTATAGAAATATGCCAATTGTTTATTGAAATATTGAGAAATCTTAATTTTATACCCATGAAGACTCTTGTTATGAGAAAATCTAATTTTGACAATAAAAAATATAATCAGTACATACCAAACAATAGGTTTGATCGAGCACACACCAAAGAGAGTAATGTTGCATGACATATAATTGCATCAACTATAGTAAGTTATGAAACAAAAAAAACTCAATAAGAAAAATAATTAGAGAACTAAGATTAAATAAAAAACATTAATAAAGCTATTGAGAGATGTGAAAGAATTGAAGATCCAAATAATAAAAAATTATGGGCATTCTCTAGTAGACTCTCATGGAAACAAAAATTCATATTTGAATCTTTAAAATCTCTAAAATTGAAGAATTTTAAAATATACACAAGAGTATCACCTAATCAAAGAGATGTAACAAGAATCTGAATCAGTTGTCAAAATTATGAACTACATCCAAAATATTTTATGGATATGAATTGAACACAATTTCACTTCAAAATTTAAGAAATTTATCCTCAAATATATATTTTTATGATCTAGGTAAGTAAGTATTTGTATTGATAGCGAAAAAGGATTACATGTTTGAGCCCAACTCATGACCAGGGAAATCACCATTACACCAGCCCAAGAACATCCCCATTACAAAACTTCCCAGAATTTGCAAAAAGACCATGTAGGGTCGAGACCACATAGATTCCCTTTTGAAACAACACACCTTACCATTGGCTGAAAATTTTGACAGAGAACAAGAAACTAAACACTGTACAAAAACACAAGCCCCACCCACCACCTAGAACCAACCTTACTAGACATTATGCTATGCGAAAACACGAAATTCATGTTTTCATGCTAAGTCAGAAACCGCCACCAAGAGAAATTTCTTTTTGAGGTAATTGACCCCCACGGTAGCCAAACAATGATGCTCAGCCAACTCCATTCCACTGATGTCCAAAATAAAGGGGAATAATTTAACTAGTGCATCTGAGTCCTCGAGCAATGCAAGATCATGGGGACGAGGAATACCCTTCCCCAACGAAGCTATGGCCAAAGTTCTATCTAGACCTGGCACCAACATGTCCTTCCTAAATAGCCACTTCATGATCACCCTTGAATCATCCTTGGAGACCTCCACATCCAAGAAACTAGCCAAGACCTAGGAAGAGATGTTAGAATCCCACTAGTAGCCCTCCGCAGCCACCATAAAACCTTTACCAGTGATGCATTTACCATTCGTTAAGGTGAGATAATTTGGATTCCAAATTATCCGACACAACCAAAGAGAATTCATTGGGCCTTCAAAGGCCATTCCCTCTTTAAAATCCACAGAAACACTAGAGAATCCATTTCGCCAGTTTCCAATTCCTTCACCGAGACCTACAAAATGAACCTACTCATCTCCAAATGAAACTGACGCTAAAGCATGCCTTTCGGGTTGTAATTGCAAAGAGCCACTAAAGAGCCACCTTGAAAACTAAAACACCACCCACTACAATGAATACTTGAATGACATGTTGAGATTAAAGTGAGTGAAGACACACAAATGTCTAGAGAAGGACAAGGCACGCCTACCAATGCTGGCATGAAATCATGATACTATCACCTCCTAGAAATTTCCCAAACTACCATGCCACCTTGGCATCCAAGTCAGCAACATCCCCACAAAATTGACAAAACAACCACTCCAAATTCACATTTGAGGGGTGGAGTGGCACCCTCCCAACCTCCCACATCCTCAAATAGTAATTAGTCAATGGTAATTAAAAAAAAATTAAAAATAAACCATTCATGCACTACCTGTTGTAGGGTCTAAATTAAATTTGTTAGGTATTATAATTTTTTTTAACATATACATGTTATTTTGCATATTAATGATATTGTGTAGGAGTATATGATAGAAGCTCCACCTAGATCAGTAAGAGATTTTATCTCAATTATTTTTTGTGAAAAAGTGGATGCACAATTTTTTTAAGAAAGTATATTTTGATGAAACCTACGATAGTTGTGCTGATTTTTGTTTGGGAAAAGGTGTATTTTACACCTTGCATAATTCTCTTAATGTAAAATTAATATAAATTTATGGTACATCTAAAGAATCTATGCATTTGTGCATCACATGGGTTAAACATTACTAGAGACACTATATGTCATATATAACATTGAGATACATATTCAACATGGGTTTCATATTAGGAAATATTTAATATTAGAGAAACTTACTACCAAAACAGAAAACTTAGTACCAAAAAGTAAGGGGGACATAGTTTTGTAAGCTCATGGTTTAGAGGCCCATAGTTGATGTAATACCACTTGGTGGTTTTGTGCAAGATTGTTTCTATAAAATAAAGTACATAAGTAGTTGTCCAGGTTGGTTGTCATAGCCTTTGGTTTTTTGGCTAATATTGGAGAGAATCTCTTGTAATTTTCATATGCAATGAAAGGAAGCATACAATCAAATGTGTGGCTACATAATTCTCATTTTCTTTTCACATGGAGTGCAATTAGGGAATTGATGTTTTAGAATCCTTGCATGGAAAACTTGATATGTGGATTGTAATATTTGTTCATGAGATATTAGATTAATAATGTGAGTAATTTTGGAGGCTAGGTTTTTCCCTTTAAGGGTTTATCTAGGGTACATCTTGTATCATCTTAATGGTCTTTTAGTCTATTATTTTATATTGTGAATTCTAAGTACTTGTTCACATACTTTTCTCTCTTGAGATTATTTAAAAATGACTATTATTGCTAAAAAAGATAGTATAAGAGCCTAGTTGTTAGGTTGTAGGAAAAAACATAATCCTATTTATCAACCTTTTGAGTAGATTCTTGTGCCTAGTTTAATCTATGACATTATAGGAAAATAAAGGTACTTAAAAGGTCAATGGTGTGTTTTTAGACTTATGTTGTTGTAGATCTAGGGTTTGATGAAGATTTGGTAAGTCAATTTTTAATTTATACTCTTTCTATGAGGGTGTTGATAAGATCAATATTTGTTCTTGTTAATTATGTTTATTTCTTGTTTCCTTGAAACATTTCCTTTGAAATTATTAAAATATATGACTAAATATTTAAAATCATAAAGCACTAAATTTGATAAATGATAGTTTGATCAATATTGAATGTTTAGTTGGCTGTTTCTGAAATATGATAGTATATAATAATAATTGTGGTAACTATAGCATATAAGTTTCTTGGAGGAACTAACCCCTCATGTAGCAAGGGTAGCATAAAATATGTATCCAAAAGGAGTGTCATAGACTTGTACCTACAAGAACAACCATGTGTAGCCAAAGGATCGAGTGCCTGCAACTAAAGTAGTAGGATATCCCATAATCGACAAATCCAAAACATGCATATATTACTTTAGCTAGAAACAATAATATTTTTTTCATAGATAATAGGAAGGAACTATGCCATTTTTCCATACATACCAATAATTTTGATTCTCTAGTCAAATTTGGAGAATTACGTTAGAACTTTATTTTCTAAAGTCTTTTATTTATGTTTTCATAATAAAATAATCATCTTCATATTTTCTAGGAATGATTTGACATCTATAATTTAGGTTATTAGGATTCCAACCTATTAAGTAAAATTAATATTAGCTAGTTACAACCAATTCTATATATTAAAGGATTCTTTAAAAAATGACAATGAATTTTTTTTACGTGTGTATAATTTTCTTAGAAATAAGAAAAAGTAGTTCATTATCAATTTATTTCAATTGAATATGAATGAATAAAGGATATAAAGATTGATTGATAATTTTGAGAAGTAGAAGAGTAAAAAAACCCAAGAAAGTTCCCACTTGATTTGACCTATTGACTCTATTGTTGCATTAGCATATTAGTTATCTTGATATGTTCAAGTTTAGATCAGTAGTTATTTTTTAGTTATTTGTAATTGTTACCCATAGTGCTAGTGTTAACCTATAGCAATAGTTGTAGGATAAATATTTTAAGCAAGTTCAATTTTTGAAGTCTTTTATATGAATTCCTTCTTGAATAAGCAATTTTAATTTATATACTCAACTACTTAGGAAAAACCCCAAAAACATTAATCCATACACATAGTACCAACATCATCCAAGAAGATATGTCCTTGGTACATGACATTACAAATGTAACCCACATAACTAATGAATCACTTGATAAAGGATATCTTGATCTATTGAGTTGAGTGTATGAGTTAGCTACACTATATTTATTAGCCATTGAAGGGAGCATACATTTTTGGTGTCATTTTTGGGGATGGTTCCAAACTTTAAAGAATCTCTAGTTTACTTTTTCCTTCTTTCCTAGCATATAAATTAAATTTCTAGCATTTAGGACTATTAGATATCACACCAAGTACCAAATTATCCACTAGCATTAAAAGAGTGAAGGCACCATTGATACTGTACAAGTGAGATCCCTTAGGGAGATTTCTTTAGATTAACAATTCTCAAAAAGATATATTTGTACTAGTGGAAGAACCTAAAGAAGGGCAGAAAGTTGAACCCTTGATTCCTAAATCACAATATCTTGAAGCTAACAAAGAAATTAATTTAATCCACGGATCCTACAAACCCCATTCTCAAGATACCTTTTTAGACCATATCCAAAAATTCCACCTTGCAATGCAATATGTATCAATAGAAGACTCACTCGAAACTACAAATTTTTAGTTTCCAATTTATGAAAAAGCATGACATAAATGTGCCTCCCTTTGCTCTTCCTAATTTTCATGGACTTGTCATAGAAGGCCCTAATATTTTCTTGTTCAAATTTGGCATCCTTTGTAGAAGTTGTGACTATACCATAAATGCACATTGACTAAAATTGTTCCTATCCATACTCAAGGATTTCACCTTGAGGTGGTTTATGGGATTAGGAAGAGATGTAGTGACCAATTAGTGAGCCATGAAGGAAAATATCCTTTAAGAAGTACAAGGACTATTGTAGAGGTGGAGATATGAGAGGAGATGATATATTTTGAATGAATTAGAAGGAGGATGAGCCTTTAGAAGATTATGTAGAGAGATTGAACATGTTCTACCTACAAAAAAACTTAGAAGAATAGGCTATCCCAAGACTCCCTTAAAATTATATTCTGAAGGGGAGTCAATGAAGACTATCTAGATGCTCTAGATTTAATTAGAGGAGGAGATATTTCTTAGGTTACATATGAAGAAGTCTACCATAGTTTTAGGAACTACTCACACTCTACCATGAAAAAGACATGAGGCTTGTGATCAATGACTACTAAGACAATTGCAAGTGTTTCTATAATGGAGCTCAACAACCTAAGGAAGTATTACTCATTTTGTTATTTACTCAAGTTGATTGAGTTTAGAGTGTTTGTAAACTGAAAGTGAAGTAAATTTCTTATCTATCTTCCCTATATTGCATTCAATTGTATAAACATAAAAATCAAAGAGATTACAAGTTTTAGTAACAGATCATTGCATTTATACAAGTGCATACAATATGGAAAATATTTGCACAAATATTTCTGAAAGTAGTCTTTATTAATACAAAAGTGCATATTTGTCTCACACAAGTCGTGAAACTTAACTTGTCCAATGAAAAATGAAAGAAAATTTATACATTGATGGAAAAGAAAAAGAATGCACATATAGGGGAAGAGGCCAGTCATTGCCTGATGACTAGTTTGAAGTCTGTTGTCCTGCTTTGTCTCCTGCTTTAAGTTGTTTTGTGTCCTCCGTAGCTCCCTTTTCCCAGTTTCAACATCTAGAAATTGCAATGATGTTAGAGTGGTGCTCTAAGCAATGAAGGCTCCAAACACTACATGTACATGCACCCATGAATGTATAAACTACCCCTCAAGTACATTAAATAAGCATCCAAACTATACATGTCCAAGGAAACAATAAGGCCATTGAATACATTAGCCATATGTAGATATTTTTCTAACGTGTTTGCTTCATGTGCAGGAATAGGAAAAGTAATGATGTTGATCCATCTTATTACAGCACGTGGTATAAAATGTGGCTCCCACAAGGGTTAAGCCCAACATGCTATTTTTTGTGTTTTAACGGAACATGGAAGTAATTTGTTTCCTTATGCTTACTTCAGCAAAGCATTCATTGCTCCTGATAGTGATTGATCTTTTAGTCACAGTCAAAAATGGCATATATTGTGTTTATGTAAGCATGAAAGGATGAAGCTTGAAAGGTGAAAGCAATGAGCCAAAATAATTATGATAATGAAGATCCACACTATTTTACCATTTAGATCATGTGAAGGCAGCTCAAATTACACTATGACTTGATCATTGAAATCCATGATAGTTCAATGAGTTAAAAGATCGTGCCAGGTTTACCATGATAATGGAAAATCATTAGAAGATAGCAAAAATGAGTTGCAACAATCCAAATGAGAACAATTACTTTAGTAGTCATGATAGATTAAAAGATAGTGATCATAAAAGATCAACTCTGGAATATCTTTGAGACAGAGCAGCATCAAGTATATAAGTCAAGGAGGAACCATACGAACAGAAAAGACAAAGTATAGTGGCAGAGATTATGTTTCATGAGAGTGACAGTATGCAGATTTTCAAGAGACATAGGGCAGTTATTGTTCTAAGACAAAGGGGAGAATAATAGATTGTCGCTATTGCTAGGAAAAGAAAGCAGGATGCTCAAGAATGTCAACACAGGGATGCAATTTTATTGGGATATGTGCTTAACTTATCAACATAAATTGTGGGAGCAGATGACCTTTCATCCAAGCTTGTAAAACACATTTCCATGGGGCTTCATACTTGTTATCTAACATCATGCTTGGTGTTAGCTGGTATGTAAAATAGTTGATAGAGATAGTTCTCATTTCAACTAACCATCCTTTCATGAAATCTCAATCATTTTATTATCTTACATGATCATTTTGTGTTGCCATACTTTGGGTTAGATAGGTTCAATTAAAGTTAGAAGATCTTAAGAGTTCTCTCTCAAATTTTGGAAAAAATTTCTAGTTGGTCCACTCAGAGAGCTTTAGTTCCTCTTAGGACAGCAAAGTCTCTTCTGAAGAAAAGTAGAAAAGAACTGCCCATATGAGGGGAA